>JBBUKS010005761.1:0-12648 GCA_038050645.1 Hedychium gardnerianum | reverse complement strand
TTTGCATGCTTGTACTACCTTGCTTCCTCGGAAGAACTATTTTAGTGGATTAACCCATCGATACGATCCAAAGGGTCATGAGTTATAGGAGTAGGAGTTGGTTGGGCTCTAAACCAAGTAAAAATGAGTGTGTCTATTTACTTTTATTTTTCGCTGCTACTTTGAATTACGAATTAAAAGAAAATATTTTCGAGCGAGATTCACTTCCCCCCTCTCTCTCGTCTCTAACGATCCAACAGAGTTTGGCTTAATCTCTTGTTCAATCATTGACAAATGGTATTCATCTCTTTTCACATCAAATTGGTCAACTCATCAGATTTATTCCTCCAATACTCTCATTTCCTTATTGATACTTTTCCTTTTGTCCATTTCACTCACTTCACTTAGTTATTTTTGACGTCATTTCAATTCTTAACAAGTCCTTTTGATTCTATGTTTTTATGGTGGTGGTGAATTAGAAAATAAGCAACCTTATAGTAGTGAAGTGTTGTGAGTGACATTGAATGAACCTCCACTTCCATACATGATTATGAGAGTTAGAGTAGATATATCACGTGAGATTGCATCTTTCTTAATTTTTCATATGGATTGAAATCACCATACTTGTTGATTATCGTAAGGATTAGATTCATGATTGTTTTGATCTTTAGATGGTCTTTGTTAATTTTCTTTTACTATCTTCTAGGTATTACTAGGAAATTAATTTGAAAATGAGTTTTGTTTTGTTTGCTTGCCCGGGACATGCAAGAATAAGTGTGGGGATTTTGATAATCATCATTTTGTTTTCTTAATTTTTCTCATGCTTTTTGATCTCCTGTATGTTTAAATTAACGTTTTATCATATTTCAATAGTTGGACTCATTTTAGGGCCTTAATTTAATTTATCCTTTATTTGTGGAATTATGGCTAATCATTTGAATGTGGTCTTTGTAGGCAATCAAAGGGCCATGGACTCGAGTCTGATCGATCCAAATGGGACTTAATTCTGAAATTAAATGAGGAGATCCAATCTAATTTAATCTAAACCATACATTTAAGATTCAAGGAGATCTGAGTCATCTATCAAGATCTAGTCCATCCAAGTCAAGAGAGCATAGATCACAACCATTGATCAAGATCTAGAGCCTTTGATTTTAGATCTGAATTGATCCAACCATTGATCAAGATCTAGAGAATTCTAGATCATCCGTTCAGATCTAAGATCAATTCAAATGAGAAGCTACAGTGAACTTGGGAGATCGTCAAAAACACGGGGGCACGAACAGAGCTTCTCATCTGGGATCTCATCTTCTTCCTTCATCGCCTCCGCCGACCACCGGAGCTCATCCACCTTCATCCATCGAGGTCAAGGGGTTCTCCTTCCTCATCCATCGACCACCAGAGAAGCAAGGAGATTTCCGACTTCATCTGAGCATATCACAGAGCTCCGACCATTTTCATCGTCCGACGCCATTCCACCTTCCACCGCAGTCTACTCTTCCATCTCCTTCATCACACGTCTATTAAGGTTAAGGGGATTCCCTTCCCTATTGATTTCATCTTCCTCAGCCACTTCCATCCATCTTCATTTCAGCCATTGCCGTCGCCAAATCCTATCCGCCGCCGATGGAGTTGTTGGAGAGGAAAGGGGTTTCCCTACTTCGTTAGAAGTTCTAGTGACACCTTCCTCTCACACAATTCGCCACTAATTCCATCTTGATTGGAGCCATTGTCAATCACCATCATCGCCTAGGTTCCTTCTGCGATCCGATCTGATACAAGTTAGGGGAAACCCTAGCTTGATCTATGAGCACCATTCTGATCTTTAGATTTCTCTATTGTTGATCTATTTCATGTAATCAATTGTTCGCGGAATGTTGATTTAATTCCTTGTATTTGAATTTGAATATGTTTGAGTGCTAGTTTTGTTAATTTGCAGTTTGGTGTTCTTTAATATTTGATTTCTATGTTGCAATAGTTAGGTTAGTTTAGATGCCTTATTTCTTTTCAATGTTATGATTAGATTGCATGTGTAGTATAGTTTTCTTTATTTTCTCTCTTATCCAAGTAGAAGTGAGGTTTCGTTATATGCTTAAGTTTCGCTGATTGCTTTGTACTTCTTAAATTTCCTTGCAATTTTAGATTAGAATAGATTAGGTCTATTTCAATTATCATCAGTTTAGGAATTTTAAACCAAACTCCCATTTCCAACAAATTGATTCTAAGATTTCATCTTTGTTACATTCCTTGTGAGAGATGATCTGGGTCATTTCCTATGTTATATTAGTGTAGAGAAGAGTTTCAGTACTTTATTATTTTGATCGTGGTACGACACACGGTCTTATCATAAATCAAGTATGTTCAGTCGACCGAACATGTTGTTCAGTCGACTGAACCCCAGAAATTTCAAAATCAGAAGGCAACTTTGGTCAACGAACATATCAAGGGGATCAGTCAAGTAATAATGACTTTCAGTCGATCGAACCACATGGATCAGTTCGTGAACTGATCGAATAAGCCAAGGAAGAGTCAGAGGTTCAATCGACGAAACCATGGGGTTCGGTCGACCGAACCAAATCTGATCCAAAGCTAAAGAATCTGGATGAGAAGTCGGGAAGATTCAGAGGATCAATTGACTGATCAAGAGTATCAGTCAACCGATAAAGGTCAAATCTCAAAAATTGATCCTGAGTTCAGGGGATTAATCAAGTGAAGAGATGTTATAAAAAGGTGGCTCGACAACGATGATCAACCCCGTTCTTTACAATCTTCATATTTGTGTGCTACTCCAAAGCCTTAGTTACAATACCGAAATGCTGCTCCGACAACCAACACTCAAGCTACTACCCTAATCTATTGTCGGTATAATTTCAATTATGTCATTTCTTTTGTACTCGATTTTTGTAATTCTTCGAACTCTTAGTGGATTGCCCAACGAAAGAACTCAATGAATGTGGGCCCTGGACTAGTAGTCGTCGGGCTGTGAACCAAGTAAAAAAAAATTTGTTAGCGTTGTATCTTTTTATTTTCCTCTGCATACTCTTGAGTGTCTTCGAAAAACATGAAAATGCGACAAGCGCTATTCACCCCCCAGCACTTTCTATGATCCTACAAAAGCTTCCTAGTGGACTAGTTTTGAAATTAGATAATTATTATTTTGTTCCTGTATTAATAAAGAATATTATTTCTATTTCCTGTTTAAATAAAAAAGGTTTCTATTTGACATTTAATAATAATTATTGTTATATAACTTTGAATGACGTTCTTTATGGGACTGGAACATTATGCAATGGCATCTATGTGCTAGATATATCCAATGACGTATTTAATATCGAAATGAGCAACAAGCGTGCTCAAATGGATGATCAGTTAACCTTGTATTCATGGCATTGTCGCATTGGTCATATAAGTAAAAAATGCATGTCTAAACTACAAAAAGTTGGTAGTTTATAATCATTTGAATTGAATTCATTTGATATATGTGTCTCATGCTTAAAAGGCAAGATGACTAAGTTACATTTTTCGGGAAAAGGTGAACTAGTGGGAGAGTTACACGGCCTCATACATACTGATATATGTGGACCGATGTCAACTCAAGCACGAGGAGATTATAACTACTTCATTACCTTTATTAATGATTACTCACGATTTGGGTATGTGTATCTATTGAGATACAAATCTGATGCTTTTGAAAAATTCAAAAAAAAATCAGAAATAAAGTAGAGAAACAACTTGGCAAAAGTATGAAAATACTTCGATCCGATCGAGGTGGTGAATACTTAAGTCAAGAGTTTCAAGATTATCTAAGGGACAATGGTATATTATCTCAATGGACTCCGTCTTATACGCCACAATACAATGGTGTATCAGAAAGGCGTAACCAAACCTTGTTGGACATGGTTAGGTCTATGATGAATCATATAACTCTTCCCAAATCCTTTTGTGGTTACGCACTGGAGATAGTTGTTTGCTTGCTAAACAGAGTACCGACCAAGGTAATCTCTACTACTCCATTTGAGAAATGGACTGATAAGAAACCTTATTTATTTTACTTAAATATATGGGGTTGTCCTACTTATGTGAAGAGGACAGCATCAGATAAGTTGGATGTTAAATTTGATCAGTGTATATTTATTGGTTACCCTAAAGAAACTAGGGGTTACCAATTCTATTATTCCATGGAACAAAAGGTATTTGTTTCAAGGCATGCTGTGTTCCAAGAGAAAGAATTTCTCTTGCAGGAAAACAGTGGGAATGAAGTTGAACTTGAGGAAGTTCAAGATACTCCAATAGACACAGAAAAGATACATAGTCAAGAACCACAACTGATTACTCATGATGGTGAGTCATCGGCTGAACCTATGGAGACACAACCTCTTCGTAGATCGATAGGATACGTATGATTTCAAAGAGATGAATTTCTCATAATTGAATCAAATGACATGTTTCTCATTGAGGATGAGGAACCTGTTAATTATGAGAAAGTTCTGAAAAGTTCAGAAAGGGATAAGTGGCTAGCAGCCATGAAGTCAGAAATGGATTCCATGTACAAAAACTAAGTTTAGAACTTAGTAAACCCACCTGAGGGCATTATGCCTATCGGATGCAAGTGGGTTTTCAAGAAGAAAACTGACATAGATAGTAATGTAATTACTTACAAAGCAGGATTAGTGACGAAAGTCTATCGTCAAAAGCAAGGTGTTGACTATGATGAAATCTTTTTACCAGTAGCTATGCTTAAATCCATTCGAATATTCCTGGTCATAGCAGCTCATTATGATTATGAGATATGACAGATAGATGTGAAAACAGCTTTCCTTAATGAAAATCTATTTGAGGAGGTGTATATATACAACCTGAGGGTTTCACATCTGTTGATAAAAATAAAATATACAAGCTTCAGCGATCCATTTATGGATTAAAATAAGCATCCAAGAGTTGGAATATTCATTTTGATGAGGCAAACAAAGAGTTTGATTTCTCACAAAATCCTAACAAACCTTCTGTGCACAAGAAGGTTGGTGGGAGTGCATTCGTATTCCTAGTGCTATATGTTGATGATATATTGCTTATAGGAAATGATGTACCTACTCTACAGTCAGAAGGGTTGGTTGTCAAAAACTTTATCTATGAAAGACATGGTAAAAGCAACATACATCATCAGGATTAAGATCTATAGAGATAGATTGAAATAGTTGTTTGGTCTTTCACAGTCTACATATATAGATAAAGTGCTAAAGTGGTTTAGCATAGATGAATCCAAGAAAGACTTTATACCCATGCAACATGAGATTCACCTTTTGAAGTCTATGTGACTATGCACAGAATACGAGAGGATTTGCATGAGTAAGATATCCTATGCGTCAGCGATAGGATCTATCATGCATGTTATGTTATGTACAAAGTTTGATGTATCATATGCTCTGAGTGTCACGAGAAGATACCAGTCAGATCCAGGCATGTATCATTGGGCGGTTGTCAAGGCAATCCTTAAGTACTTGAGAAGAACTAAGGATGTGTTATTGGTATATAGAGATGGTGATATGGTTACTCGCAGGTATACTGATGTCAGCTTCCAAATAGACAAGGATGACTCCAAGTCTCAGTTTAGATACATATTCACATTGAATAGAGGCGTGATAAGTTAGAAGAGTTCCGAGCAAGATACTATTGCGAATTCTACCACTGAGGCGAAATACACTGCAACTTCTGAAGTAGCAAAGGAAGCAGTTTGGATCAAGAAGTTCTTCTCTGAACTAGGAGTGGTTCCGACCATTATTGAAGTGTTACCAGTTTACTGCAACAACACTAGTGTCATTGCTCAAGCAAAGGAATCCAGGTCTCACTAACTATCTACACATGTACTTCACCACTATCATCTGATCAGAGAGATCATCGGTAGGAATGAAATACAAATTGAGAAGATTCCCACAGAAAGGAACCTAGCGGATCCTTTGAGAAAGGCTCTACCACAAAGTATGTTTAAGGATCACATCCAGAACTATGGTATTGGATACTATGGCGATTGACATTAAGCCAAGGGTATGTTATATTTGAGAGGTGTCCTAAGATAATCACCTTATGGTATGTATTATTTATTAGATAAATAAATGATTCACTATCTGAGTGCATATTCTTTATGTGTATGATTGAATCTTAAACTCACTTACTAAATGTCCATAATACAATTTATAGCATGAAAGAACTTGTGATTAGATCACAACTAGTGAGCATCTCTACATATGTAATTATGAACGTATAAAACATCCTTAGTCAATGAATTGATGGATTAGGATATTATTAATTCTGTTAGACTAGCATGTGTTATACTCCTTAGTTTATCCAAGCAGTCGCTCCTCACTAGCTAGAGACATTGGGATGTCGAGAGTTAAACGTAGATGCTAGTTAAAGGTAATTAGTTCATTGAAGTGACCTGCCATGAGACTTCATAAGGTCCTTTACATATATATATGTCAATGAAAATCTCATTGCAGCTCGAGTGTAAGCTTCCTTTGACTTGAGATATTCAAGTCATCTTGGTCATGGAGACTTATACTTTGACATCTTAAGCAAACATCTCCTTGGAGGTGTGGGCCCGAGATGATTAGATATAAGTTCAAAGTGTCCAAAGGTGTTTGAATAGCACACAGAGGATTCACCGCTCCTTGCATAAAGAGAAGTATACCCTATGACTACTTATCGGGATTATTACTCATAAGTTTTTAGTCAAAGCTAAACACGTTAAGAGAATGATCTTCTTGGACAATGTGTTTGAGTAATTTGAATCCGCAGGATAAGGAGCTACTACTTGGGCTAAATGTGATATAGTCAGCCTATTAGGGATTTATACATAGACCATATCTTGAACCAAATGGGTATAAGACGAGTGAAAGGAACGAGGCACAACTCATTATAGCTGTTGAAATGTTCAGAAGTTGTTTTGGAATTAACCATTGATTTTTCGATCAATTGGGGGTCATGACGTCCTACTAGGTGTCACTTATGATCTATTTGTAATTAATAGTTAATTATAAATGACCAACATAACTGGGAATCTATAAGGTCACACGCACTACGAGTTTATACAAAAGACTTAAAACAAGTTTGAGAATTGATTCTCATATCAAAAGAGACATAGTTTAATTGGACCAGACAAATGGAAAATATGGAAAGTTATTTGTCAAAATGGAAATGCAGATGAGCCACATCTTTTGAAGATGTGACATATCATCTTTGGTTTGATAATAAACCAAATTGGTTTGGTTTGGTTATTGAACCAAGTTGTTTAGTTTTGAACCAAACTAAGAGCTTAATGGGTTATGTTTTGGTTAAGGCTTATCGAGTTGGGCTTGGGCTTAGGAGATGACTTACTCCTCAGGTCATTGAGAAGAGGTTATAAATACTCTTCTATAGGGAGAGAATTCATAAGATTTTTGGATGAGATCTAATTGTTAGGTCTTCCCAAAAATTCCTCTTTTCCTCTCCTCCTCCTCTTCCTTTGCCACCGGCCACAAGGAGAGGTTTTCTCCTTGTGCCACCGCCAAACACCACTGGCCACCACCTCCTCTCTGGCCAGCAACTCCCTACCGGCCTGAAGATCGCCGAAGTAGTGATCTCTGGCCAAAAGGAACCCCACACGAACAAAGAAGTTCGGTGAACAGCAAGCTGTCCACCGTCGATTTGCCCTCTTTCAGCCTCCTCCGACCTCCATTCCGGCAAGCAAACATTGCTACCAAAACTCTGAAGCCTCGGGGTACTTCATACCTCTTTAGTTGCGAATTACGGATGTTGAACAATGAAGAAAAGGGAGCAAATAGCCCCCTTCTCCGGACAGACAGTAGCCCTTTGTTTTGGTTGTTCTCTCTGTTTTGAGTTGTCTAGTTGCGTACGCCACCGGGCACCAAACTTTGCCTTTGCACGCAAATCTAGTACCTTTCGCGAAGACAGAACTTGTGACTTCCGAAGTCGTCTTGAGGAGTTCTCGGCATGGATACGAATAGAGGCAAAGCTCGATAGCGTTGTTTGGTTGATGCCCTTTCCACTCCATGTTATCCATTAGATATAACTAGAGTAAATTTAATTCCATAAATTTTATTATGTGATCATGTCTGCATGAGTTGTATCCTTGTATGCGTGTGGTGCATGTAATGTAACAATTATATTTTATTATTACCATTTATGTCTTCCGCTGTGCATGTTTGCGAAATATGTTTTAGCATGCACCACATCAGGCTACCCAACAAGGAGTAGGCTCTCAAATTGGAATATGTTTAATCCCCATTCTTCGCAGTCACTTGAGGTTCACCCAAGGTCCTTCCGCTTCTTAACTTAACTACATTGCAATGCTCAACAGGATTTGGTTCAGACTTCCTTAGAAATGTCCCTAGAAATCTTGATGATGAACTAGCCACTTGTGTCATTTGATTATCAAGCACTTTTCAATGCTTCTCAACATCATTCATTCTTCCACCAAGTTGCTTAATCTCATTCTTCATCTCTAATTGAGTGGCTTGCATCTCTTCAAGAATTTCCTCTAATCTTGAGGGTTGTGAACTTTGTTGAAATTCAGATGATTGCCCTACTTGATCTTGATTGTTGCGGTAAAAAAAAATTGGGTGATTTCTCCATCCGGGTTGTAAGTGTAAGTATCCCGAGGCAGTTTTAATGTGATCAATAGAGTTAAGTTAGGTCCTGTGTGTTTTGATCCTTGTGCCTAAGTGTGCAAGAACTTAGGAATATAAGAAGTCGAGCAGAAGATGCAGCGAACAAGAAGGATAGCACGTAAAGTGAGTCGACGAGCTCAGTACATCCGAGGGACAAGAATCTATGGAAGAGTACATCGGTGGAGCGAGAAGGACACGGTCCGAGGGACGAGAAGTAGGGGAGGAAGCCTTCTCGAGAAGAAGGTTAAAGTTGGGTTAGGGTGAGCTCAACTTCGAACGACCAGAGATTACTCAAGCGATTGAAAGGAATGGAGGTGCCCTGGAGCAGCTAGAGGCGCCTCACCCGCCAGGCCCTGGAGGCGCCCCCATCGAATGGAGGCGCTTCAAGCGCCCAGACAATGGAGGCGCCCCCAATGCTCGGAGGTGCCTCACCCGCCAGTTCATTGGAGGCGCCCCGGAGCAATGGAAGCGCCCCGACCGAAAGAATCGTTGCAACGGATGAGATCTAGAAGTCACGTCAAGTCAACCGAGGCACCCCCAATGCTTGGAGGCACCCCTAACGCTGCCAGATCAGCAATGGATCAACTTTGATCTATTGGAGGCATCCCCAATCAATGAAGGCGCCCCCATGACTGCTACGTCAATAAAACGGTCACTTCGATCTTTTTGTTATAAATAGAGGTTGTGCCCTCTAGTTTGAAAAAACACACTTGCTTTAACTACTTTAGTTTTCAATTCTTATATGTTCAACGTTGTAAGAGGATACATCGCCTAAAGGAGTTCTTTAGTGGAGCTTTCACTTGTCTTGGATTAACAACCACCCCAGTTGTAACTAAATAAAACTTCTATGCCTCTTTTCTTTCATGTTATTTGTTTTATTTAATTAAAGTGTGTATCCTTGCTTAGCTAGAAAGCAAGAGAAAGATTGAATTTATTTTGCAAGGCTATTCATCCCCCTCTAACCGGTCCAACCCAATCCTACAATTGGTATCAGAGTAAGGTTGCCTTAGAAGGACTAACTGCCATCTAAAACTACTCAAAGAATGGTCGGATCAAGCATTCACCCACCGAAGTTCGAGAGGGAGTTCGCGCTTTGGAAATGCTGAATGGAGGTATTTTTTAAAACTGATTTCGATATTTTACTAACTATAAAATATGATTTTGAAGTGCCCAAAGGCAAAGATGGAAAAGAACTCGAGGAGCATCAGTGGACTAACAAGCAGCGCGATGAATTTATGGCAAATGATAAGGTCGAGTTTCACCTTTTGAGCATCCTACCGGCTACGGAACTTGACAGAATCGGCACATACAATTCCGCCAAAGCTCTCTGGTATAAGGTTTTGGAACTCTGTGAAGAATCAAAAGAAGCATAATCCGACCCTACAATGTGTTGGGGTTGCAAGGTTGCAAACAAAGTCCCATATTAAAAACACATGGGAAAGATCATGGGCTTATAAGAAAAAAATATCTCCATTAGTATGAGGCCTTTTGGTAGAGCCCAAGAGCAAAATAATGATGACCTAGGCCCAAAGTGGACAATATCATACCATTATGGAGATATCTAAATTCCTTCAGTCCTAACAATTGGTATTAAAGCCCGAACTGCCAGAAGGTCTAACCGCTGACTGTACACAAGAGCTATGGTCTAATAGAGTCATGTGAGTAGAGTATTGACCTCGAACAAAGGAAGTAGGGGCTCCCATGTCTGGATCAAGAAGACCAGACACCAGGCAGGAAGTTCTAATTGCGGCTAGGCAAGAAAGTCCTAGTAGGTCGGGTGGACCGAGAGGTAGGAATACCTGGTGGGTCGAATATCAGATGGTGGGCCCTATGATCCTTCATTTGAGGGGGGATTATTGGGGTTGCAAGGTTGCAAACAAAGTTCCACATTGAAAATACATGAGAAAGATCATGGGCTTATAAGGAAAAAATATCTCCATTGGTATGAGACCTTTTGGTAGAGCCCAAGAGCAAAACCATGAAGGTCTAGGCCAAAAGTGGATAATATCATACCATTATGGAGATATCTAAATTCCTTCAGTCCTAACACGATGGATATCGATTCATCTTCAAAAGAGTCCGAGATCGAGGAGATTGTCAGACTAGCACTACCGGCCATCCACCAGATAGAAGACAATGAAAGTTCTTCAGAAGAGAGCATCAATGAAGGGGGAGCCTCAAACGATAAATCCTTCATGATAAGTGACGTAAGAAATCTACCCTCCGATAAAATGTATGATGCAATAAAAATGTTATGTAGAATACTATGCAAAACTAGGACCAAATATATAAATGCAAAGAAAGACCATGCATGCTTACTAGAAGATTGTGATAAAATCAAGGATGAAAATGCTAAATTAAAAGATTTAGTGAAAACTTAAAAACAAGAATTAAGAAAAAAAATCAGAAATTCTTCTATGAATATTTCTTCTAGATATGTTGGAGGACTAAATTGGTATATTAGAAATCATAGGGGACAAATTAGAAAAATATCAAATTTCGATATTCCTAAAAAATACTTGATAAATCCAGTAGGTAGAAATTTATTTTGGGTTCCAAAATCGGTTCTAACTTAATTGATTGTCTTAATATGCATACTAGAAAATAAAATGGTTGATTTATTAACATTTTGTTTGCAAAATTATCTTCATCAACTTTCTATTCGATTATTTTTTATGTTATATTTTTTTGTGATAGAATTTCATGTTTTCTGTTACCAGTAAAAATTTCAAAACTTTTTTACCGTTGCATAAATTTTTATGAATTTTTTAACAAAAATTAAAATTTTAAAATTAAAAATTTTAAATACTTATTTTCAAAAAAAAAAAATTCTGTGAATAACCGTTATAGTTTAAATATTTAGAAAAATTTGTAAGATTTTTTCACTATCAAAACCTATTTTTAAATTATTATCTTAGAAAATCTCCAATTCTTTGAAAGAAAAATATTTTCTTCAATAAGAAAAAGTATTTTTCTCATGAATTTTTTTTCTAGAATCAGATTTGTAATTCTAAACATTAACAAAAAGAATCAATATTTTTCTAAACTTAAAAATAATGTTCAAATTATTTTTGGAAAAGTTGCAATTTAATTGTTAAAAAATTATTTTCTTAGAAATAATTGTGGTAAAAATACACATATTTCTATCTCGTGTATATACATCCTCAATTAAATTTTTTCATGATTTTTTTCTATTATTTAATATTTTCCTCAAATTTTTTTTGATGTGATCAAAGGGGGGAACTAATGTTAAGTTAAAGGGGAATGTTAAGTTAAGGGAGAGTTTGTTGGAGATTTTTTTTGTACTTAATTGTAGATTTTTTTGTAATTAATTGTAGATTTTTTTGTACTTAATTACAATATTTTTTCATGTATTTAATATTTTATAACTTTTATGTTTTGTTTACCCTAACTTGAACTCGGGTTGATGCAAATCAAAAAGGGGAAGATTATAAATACCTCGATGTAGTTTTGATGTGATCAACCGAGTTAAGTTAGGTCCTGTGTGTTTTGATCCTTGTGTCTAAGTATGCAAGAACTTAGGAACATAAGAAATCGAGCATAAGACGCAGAAGACAAGAAGGAAGGCACGGGAAGCAAGTCGACGGGCTCGGTGCATCCGAGGAACGAGAAGTTGCGGAAGAGTACACCGGTGGAGCGAGAAAGACGCAGTCCGAGGGACGCGAGGCGAGAAGGACACGGTCCGAGCGATGAGAAGCCGGGGAGGAAGCTTGCTCGAGGAGAAGGTCGAAGTTGGGTTCGAGTGAGCTCAACTTTGGACGACCAAAGATCACCCAGGCAATCGAAAGAAATGGAGGCGCCTCGGAGCAGCTTGAGGCGCCTCACCCGCCAGGCGCTAGAGGCGCCTCACCCGCTAGGCGCTAGAGGCGCCTCACCTGCCAAGTGCTAGAGGCGCCTCACCCGCCAAGCGCTGGAGATGCCCCATCGAATGGAGGCGCCTCAAGCGCCCAGACAATGGAGGTGCTCCCAATGATCGAAGACGCCT
>JBBUKS010005760.1:0-32903 GCA_038050645.1 Hedychium gardnerianum | reverse complement strand
AGGGGGGCAGGAACCTGGCTACTAGTCAGGATTTGACCCCTAGACCTCATTGTGACAACACCTCATGCACTAGCCAATAGCTCATCCCGTGGGGACCCTTAGTATCTTAATCAGATTATACATTATGATATTTTTCTGTGAAAATTAACATTATGAAGTAAAAAATAAAATCATCTAACTCCTCCAAAATAATTTTATTTTCTTTAAAAAAAAAATATGAAAATATTTATTCTATCGCAATATTTCTTTATATAAGAAAGATCAAATGTTTAGTATTTTATATTCATTAAAAATTAATTTAAAATATATTAAAATAATTATTTATATAAATATCAATTAATATTATAATAATTATTCCGAGACTACGATACAACGAAACGAAAAGGTGTTCAGTTATAGCCATGAATCTTTCAATTGGTGATTAATCATTTTTTAAAAATATTATTTAAATATAACATTAAATAATTGACGGGAGATAAAATAAAAAATAAATATATTTTTAGAAAAATTAAAACTTAAAATTCCACAATTTAAATGCGCCTTTCAATTGCTGTTTTTGTTTTCTTTTTTGAGACGGCAAATGGATTGGATGAAAGCGAATTAAATGAGAAGACATTAATTACTTGAAGCAATGGCCATGTGAGTTGCTTCTAGTCACCTTCGAAATGATTACAAGATCAGCCACGGAACAGCACCGGATAATAGTCAACGCAATGAGTCCAACTGATTCTACTCAAATAAATAATAATAAAGAGAAAAATTAAAATTAAATATCAATTGGATGGAAAATAAGGAATATCACTTAAGAAGCATAATATCTATTGAAATAATAAACTTAAAAGGGTTAATAAGAAATTTAAGCACTAGCTTATAACTTTATAACTTACAAAATTTAGTTTTTTTCTTATCAAATTTTATTTCATTAGAAACCTTATCCAAAGATAAGCACATCTCAAAAAATAATGACATTTTATTAAACAATTTCACCACATTGGACCACCATTAAGAATGAAACATACTCGTCCTCATCCGATTTATGGGCCCACCCTCGCGTAAACAATACACGTACGGTTTCCATGTCATTTTCTTTCAAATATTTTTCCAATTAATTAATGATTTATTTAATTAAATAAAAGGAAGCCATCGCCACACCTTCTACCCCACTTCGTCCGTTTCACTCCGTTGGGATCTGCTCACCACCATGTCACTTCACCTCCTTCCCAGGCCCCACATCCCTACCCAGGCTACTGAGTAACTGGGCCTGTTGGTCTTTCACGTTTGGTTTGGGTAATCGTACGGGAGGTGACCAGAATCTCACTCATCTCGTTCCACTGACATCGATAAAAGGCCGTAGCCTTCGAATGGAAGGTCCTCCGATAGAGCCCTAATCCTTTACCCAGTTCCGACCGAGGTTTTCGCTATGGCGGCCATCGGCAATCGAAGGCTTCCCCACCTCAATCTCACCCTCGAACTTCCAGAAACCGCTGTCCCGGCCGACTGCGGCCTCCGCTACCCGCTTCCTCCTCTGCCGGCGGCTGCCGCGGCACCGTGTTTTTCTTCATCTTCGTCTTCCTCCTCCACCCCGTCGACCGAGTTTCGGCTCTCGGACTTCGAGAAGCTTCGGGTGCTCGGACACGGAAATGGGGGCACTGTCTACAAGGTTCGCCACCGTCGTAGCGCCGCCGTGTACGCACTCAAGGTTGTTCACGCCGATCCGTCCCTTCGGCGTCAGGCGTACCGCGAGATCGACATCCTGCGCCGCGCCGCGGACTCTGACCATGTAGTCTGCATACACTCCGTTGTACCCACCCCAGCAGGCGAGGTCGCGCTCCTTCTGGAGCACATGGACGGCGGATCGCTCGACGCCCTGCTCCGCCGAAGGGCGAGCCGTCCCTTTCCGGAGTCTGCGCTCGCCTCCATCGCCCGCCAGGCCCTCCTCGGCCTCGCCGAACTCCACTCCCGCCAGATCGTGCACCGCGACATCAAGCCCGGCAATCTCCTCGTCAACTCCGGCGGAGTGGTCAAGATCGCCGACTTCGGTGTGGGCAAAGTGCTGCGGCGGTCGCTCGACCCCTGCGACTCCTACGTGGGCACCTGCGCCTACATGAGCCCGGAGCGGTTCGATCCGGCGTCGCACGGTGGGGACTACGACCCATACGCGGCCGACGTGTGGAGCCTTGGGCTGGCGGTTCTGGAACTGCACCGCGGTCACTTCCCGTTGCTTCCGGAGGGGGCGCAGCCCGATTGGGCGGCGCTGATGGTGGCGATTTGCTTGGGGGAGTCGATCGGGGCGGTAGCAGAGGGTGCGGCGTCGTGCGAGTTCCGGGGGTTCATCGAGTGCTGCTTGCAGAAGGAAAGCGGGAAGCGGTGGTCGGTGGCGGAGCTGCTAGGGCATCCGTTCGTCGCCCGCGCGGACCGCGCCGAGTCGGAGCAGGCGCTTCGGGAGCTGGTGCGGGAGAACTCGGCCGAATCGTAACTCGCCGCGCCTGCAGTTCCGAGTTCCGACTCGGCGGTTGTCGTTATTTGTGTACATACATGGAAGTCGGCAGCCCTTGGGTTGGACCAACCGTCAACTTCCACGTGGCCACAATTTTGTTTTTCGTTTTCCGTGCCTTTAATTATTTAATGGACTGTGGATTTTTCCTTTACTTTCAATTTGGTAGATGGCCGAATAAATGCGCCGGAAATTTTGATCAGCAGCCATGCGATGAAAATTTTAAAAAATTTATAATTCAAATCATTATGGCAATTTTTAAAGCAGATTGTAGAAGTTTTTCAGTACAAATAATATAGTTGAGCTCAGTTGTGATTTATTGAAGGTTGTTTGATATGCCTGAGATAGTTATAGAAGTAACGATATCTATTACAAAGTTCGATTGTTGTTGTATCACTATAATATTAATTTATCATCTGTTAAATTGATTTAGTGTTAAGTTAATGAATGTGTCTAAAACACATCATCTTATAGTTAAGATAAAAAATTATCTCAAACTAAATAAATAATCAAATGGAGGTTTGGAACAAGTGAAGAATACATTATTTTATATAAATAAATAAACAAACAAATGTACGTTGGAACAAGGGTAGAAAATTGTGACGGCAGGCAGCTTCCCTGATGCACTTGCACAAGCAACAGCTAAAACGTGAGGGATGGAGTTATCTGCACGTGGAAGGTTATCCTGCACGTTCCAGGAATTTGCACATAAGCAAACCAAAAAAAGAAATAAATTCATGTGCGTTACGTTATTGGGAAGAAGCATTTGAGGTGGATAATGCGTCAGCATGAGAACCCCAATACAGCTTTTGAGATACATTAACGGGCAAAAATCAAAAGGACTTTTATATTATATAAATAGTAAAAAACAATTATTTTATAAAAAAAATTAAAAAAAAAATCTCATTTTAATCAAAATTATTATTCATAAATTATTATTATATTTAAATATATTTTTTTTATCAATTTAATTAAAAAAATTTAAATTTTAACACATTCACTTTAAAATATTTACAACTACTATTATATTAAAATATTTTTTAAACTATTAACTGGTCTAATACTACAAATCTACAACCGTATTAATTGTTATATATTATAATTTTTATAACAATCATAGCTACTATAATAATTAGAAATAAAAATATTCTAAAAATAAAATATGTGATGAGATATTCTTTTAACTCTTTTTTTTTTAAAAAAAAATATCTTTACAACAATTTACATAATTTAAAACGCCGTTTTCATTTTTGCCATACATTAATCATCCATCGCATATTTTTTTGGCAATAAAATAAAATATCATTTATAAAAACTATTCCATTAGATGGGAATGCAGATTAGACTATTGAAGTTTTGATTGCTACACCGGAACTTTCTTACAACTTGGGTCTTATTTTGAAGAATAATCTTGAGTCAATTGCCTTATTAATAATATGTTAAAGGAGTTGCCCAGAATTAGATGAAGTTTTCTAGTAACCGAGCCAACTTTGAATAAGTATAGCGTGATGATTATCTTTTATAAGCACAGAAAATGAGGATATTGGCATAGACGGCACGCTCAGTTAAACTCTAATTGGCAACTTAATGAGATATCAGTTATTCTAATCCTAATAACTAAGATTTAACAGAGAAATATGAGAATAGTTTATGAGCTAAGAATAATAAATTCCTAACCTCGTTTGCATCAAATATTATTTTGCTATTCACTTTCAACATAATCTAGAAAGAAAAAAAAAACACAAGAAGTTCCTAACATGTTCAAATTAATTCTTCTAATTTGGACTGCAGTTATTATATTACATAAAAAAGGCAGTTGCCAAGGGATTTTTAAATAAATTGGAGATTTAAATTTTCACTGTCAAGTCAAGTGTGCCTAGGCTGAATAATTAGAACAACAGATGACTTTCTACGTTCAAATAAGTTAATAATTTAGACAAAGTAAGGCGGGCTAGAATTTGGAATTCCAAGTCTAAGAAACCTAAGGTTCAAGTAGGCATTTGGACTCTGAAGCACAAGAACCAAAGAAACAAAGAAAAAATCTATTAAGTAAAAAGGACCGGTGCATGAAATTCCCACCCTACTAAAAATCTATTAAGAAAAAATCTATTAGTATGCAAAGAAACATAATATTTAACTTTCAGATTCTTAAATACCATCCATTCAACTATAATAATGTTAGAACATATGAATCGACTTTTGAGTGTTACCGTTCCATCTTGATGTCTTTCGAGCAGTCGCATCATTCTATTGTGATTTTCCCTGATCTCAAGTCTCTGTTCATGTTGTCCAAATACCCCTGCCGATGTATATTAGTCACCCAAGCGTTTATTAGTATCATACTGATCTACAAGGTAGACCGACTACAGAGCAGAAAACATTGAGCTTTAAGTTTTTATTAACTGAAAGTTGAAAACAGAGATCCAAGACATACATTTGAACCACCAAAGTGATCGGGTGAACCGCTAGTACAATGCAATGCCAACTTATTTTACATGCATGTCGATATGTAGATATTGGTTAACAAGCATGTGGTTATTGCCGTTAACTAGTATGAGCATCATTCAATTGATAGAAGGCTTCAATGGAACGCAATAGTGTCTTACCTGGAGTATTCCAACTGCAGCAAACTTGTCTACGATTGTTTTGGATTCCACTGGATGTAGATCCAAAGGCTCCAAAAGGGCTTCTACACACTGCGAACAATCGATTATTGGGAAAGAAATTATCCTTGCAACAACATTACTGAAAGTTGACATCTGATCTTCACCTTTGATGTATAACTTTCATCCCAGTAAGTGTAGGTTAGGCCATCAAGTCTCCCTGTTTTGCATAGCTCCTTCATGAAAAGCCTAATTTGCACAGCCTTTTCCATGGAACAACTGAATGGTCAAAGATAAGTTTAAAACTTGAAAATAGAAGTTATCGGCTTGGGTACCTCCACACTTGTTTGGCCCATCAAGCTAAAAGGCAAACCAACAACTAAACCCGCAAGAGAAAATTGAGACACCTGCAAAGGAGAATTAGATTCATTACAAATTCTGATTTGAAACGTGTAGACTTTGAGAAAAGCATGATATTGATAATTATATATATATATTTTTTGTGAATCATCAAACTGCTTAATGCAGATAATGAAACCTAGTAATCTAACTTTATAGT
This sequence comes from Hedychium gardnerianum, assembly GCA_038050645.1. Taxonomy (NCBI): domain Eukaryota; kingdom Viridiplantae; phylum Streptophyta; class Magnoliopsida; order Zingiberales; family Zingiberaceae; genus Hedychium; species Hedychium gardnerianum. The sequence goes on along the minus strand of JBBUKS010005760.1, from coordinate 27,247 downwards.
GACCAATGGGGAAAGGGATCAGTCAACGTACTAATGTTTGGAAATCTCTGGCCATCAAATCAATGTTTGACTGCTTCCTCACTAAGACACTGCATTAAGCACATAGATTCTTCAGAAAGGTAACACAAATCACAAGACTAAATAACATCTTAGTAAAAATCAAAGCAAGCACAAAGTACAAATACAAAACTGAGAAGAAGAGAGATGAAATTCAAATCCTCTTATTTGTAGAAAGCTGCCATATTGGGTGAATACATTGAAAAGAACATAGTGGAATAAAACCCATATCCATCTCCTTTAAAATGAATTTTCCATAAAGCAAACTAAATCCTTCCCTTCAAAAGCCCTTAATCTAATAAATGCCTTATAAAACAGGGTCTGGCGGTAAAAAAAAAAGTTACAAAACGGAAAAAAGTTCTAAATGGCACTGACAATGTTGGTTAAATTTTTTTAAAACACTTTATATTGACACAGAATGATAATCTATTTTGTAGATGTGCAAACAGAATGCAGATATAATTGTAGACGTTGTGCAATCTAATGATATTAGTAAATCCATCAAGGGAAAGACCATGAAGAAAAATGAGCAGCAATATTAGGCAAGACTTAAACAAGAAAAATGAGTTGGCACTGCAACTAAAATCAAATATACAAAAACAACGGACCTTAAAGGTGATGTTGATTGGTTAGTAAGATCTGAAACAGCCAAACCAACATATTTTTGCCCAACATCTAATCCCAACAATCTTGCTTTCTGCGTGTTTCGTAAACAGTACAGCTTTCTGAATAACGCCACAGGTCCAACTTCCTTCATCTTTTCTAACTTAGCAATAACCTAGTATCCTGAAACAGCAACAGGCTCTCTTGAATGGTGTGGTATTGCTTGGGTAGAGGTATTACCTGCAGGATGAACAAGATGACAGGTTATCATTAAATTTTACATGGACTAGTAAAATTATGACTAGGAAGGACATCAAGTAGCATAAGTATAAAAAAGCAAAGATAAGATTAAATCAGATTTAAAATTTATTAAATTAATTTAAATCACCAGTTTGAATATCCTATAGTATTGATTCAACTAAAATCAATTAATTAAAATAACAAAAAAAATAATACAATTAATTTATTTAAACAGATTTTAAAATTAATTAAATTATAATTAATTTAACTAAAATTGTTTTCGATTACTTTAAGTTATTCTAAGATATAAACTAAATATAATTAATATTAAATTAAAATATATTTAACATCATATCAGAATTGTTACAAATAAATTTAATTTAATTAATTTTTTCACATAAGAAAAATTGTCACGACCCAAGAGTCTTGTCCCTCTATACTATAAATGTAGCTCTACAATACATGTTTCATATATATACTTGTTGTCTTTAACTATGTATCATAATGTTTTCGTGTCTCTCTTAGTTACTCTAATTACCAAAGTTATTAGTAATAACTTTAACATGAAAGGCCTGTAGGCATTCAACAATCAGAAAATGTAGGCAAGAACACAACCGAAAGTTAAGTAGCCAAAGGTAAAATAAAGAATGAACTTTTTGAAGGAAAAAAAAAAAATCCCTCCCATGTGTATTACCAACATGTAGCATACTCAAGCATAGCAAGATAGAGCTATGTGAAGCAGGAAAAGAAATCAAATTTTTATATATTTATTTGCATTATTTATCCCTACAATTTATTTATTTATTCTCCATTTCATAATAGCAAGAAAGAGAGCTTGGCCAATGCTAAAGTTGCTGTCATGTGATCTCTATTCGATTCCGAAAATAACCTCTTGCAAAGCAGGTAAGGTTGCGTGCAATAAACTCTAGGTTGCGTACAATAGATTCTTCTGGCCTTCCCTAGCACCCACAATGGCGGGAGCTTTGTGTGGCAGACTTTTTTTCATTAATCAAGCAACCCATTAATAATTTACTCTTTGAAAATATTATTATAGTTATCTAATATCATTAATGTTCTGTATTTAATCATGACGAATATAATGAAACAAGCAAGAAAACCTCCACCTTGTCGAAGATTCAGTTCACTTGGGTTCGCCTTAAGGAATTCTACACTCTGTGGATACCAACTGGTGGTGCCTTGTTGTCGCAAAACTCTTCTCAACGCTGTGATTTTCTGCCGAACGGTCCTCACCACTATCACTGCCTATTGTTCACCTTGCCAGAATTTATGTTTGATGTTGAACTCAATGTGGCTGCTGCTCGTCGATTGGGAAGCAACACGGATGGACCAGAACGCTCTTAATTTTCTGCTAGTAACAAACAAACCGAGGGGGATGTCGCTGCCCGCGCCGAAGGGGAAAAGGAAGCTTCTGCTAGAGAAGAGAATGGCTAGGAGGCGAAACTCACAAAGTGGGAGAGAAAGAGAAGGATCGGCAGCGCTCGAAGTCGCAACGGAAGCCTCAACTCGAGATCTGATGCGCTTGTGCTGTCCAGGTCTACCGAGGTTGGCGAGGGCTTGCTCAAGGGAACTCTCGAGGGGAGAAAAAAAAAAAAAAACTCTCGAGGGGAGAAGATGAGACGAGGACTTCACGAGGAGAGGCCGGCACGTCTTGCAGAGAGAAACGAGAAGAGTGGGCGGCGGACGGCGGCGTGCGGGTGGCGAGAAGCGGAGACCGGACCGGAGAATATTGAAATAGGGTTTGGGTATTAATTTTGCATTCTTACAAAAGGATCCAAACATTTTTAAAATTTACAAAACGGCCCAAAAGGAAATCGATTTCACTGCATAATGGACGGACGGACCACCGAGGAGTTCGCCACTCAAACAAATCCCCTATAAGTTCCGAACAGCAAACATGTAAACTAGCCAATAAAACGCTAAAAAGGAGTACTCATTGTTCATCAATTGATCTTAACCAGTCCAACAGGATCCACCAAACAACAAAAAATAACGGCTTTTCTCTTTCCCGTCCTCCTCTCTCTCTTTCTGTAAGCTTTCCTCAAATCAGTACCCATCCTTTTTCCGCGTTCCTAACGTCTTATTTTCCGTTCGGTATAACGGATTTTGCGTCCCCAAAAAACCACCATTTTTTTTAAACTTTCTATCCCCTTCCATCCATCGATCGAGACTCATCTCGCCGGCCGGCCTTCAGGATGCACGTCGGCGACGACCATTGAGCGCAGCCGCGTCCTCACCGTAGCTGATGATATGGCCGGAGGTGAGAAACATGGGTCGACGACGACGAAGAAAAAAGTAATGGCGCCTGTTTTCTTCTCCCTCCTTATTTTGATCTCCCCTCCCATCTTGCCGTATGCGAACGCAGCGGGATCCTCCGCCCAACTGGCGCCGGTGAGGTTCTCTCCCATCGACAACTACCTCATCGACTGCGGCTCGCCTAAGATGACCCAGGTTGACGACGGCCGTTTCTTTCGCTCGGAATCGCAATCCTCCTCCTACCTCTCGACCAAGGAAGACATCAAGATCGCCGCCGATAACTCAACCGCGGCAGCGAATTCGACGGATGTGCCCCTTCTGTATGTGACGGCAAGGGTCTTCCCGGAAGAGTCGAAATACAGCTTCTTCATCTCGAAGCCCGGCCGTCACTGGATCCGCCTCTACTTCTTCCCTTTCCCTAACGCCGATTACAACCTCACGGCGGCAACCTTCACCGTCAGGACCGACGATGTCGTCCTCCTTCAAGACTTCAATCCTTCGTCCGCCACCACCCCGCCGGCGTCGCCGCTCCTCAAGGAGTATCTCATCGAGATCACCGAGGACAGAGTGTCGCTCATTTTCTCCCCCCAAAAGGGCCGCATGGCATTCGTCAATGCGATCGAGGTCGTGTCGGCGCCGGACAACATCATCGCCAACACGGCTACCAGCATCTCCCCCCAGGTCGAGTTCACCGGCCTAAGACACTACTCCCTCGAGGTCACCTACCGGATCAACGCGGGCGGCCCGGAGATCGCGCCCGCAAATGATACACTCTCGCGGACATGGCATCCCGATGCGTGGTTCTTGAAGGAGCTCAAGACGGCGCAAAATGTCTCCGTCGCCGCCCGCAAGATCAAGTTCCCCGAAGACGAATCGGTGACGCCGCTGATCGCGCCGACCGAAGTGTACGCGAGTGCGCAGGAGATGGCGAACGCGAACATCGACAAGCGGCACTTCAACATCACATGGCAGTTCGCGGTCGATCCGTCCTTCTCCTATTTGATCCGGCTCCATTTCTGCGACATCGTGAGCAAGAACCTCAATGAACTCTACTTCAACGTCTACATCAACGGCCTCATCGGCGTCTCCAGCCTCGACCTCTCCACGGCGACCGGCGACCTCTCGGTGGCCTACTACAAGGACTTCGTGGCGAACGCTTCCACCATCTCGAACAAAGCCATCACGGTCCAGGTGGGACCGCCACCCAACTCTGGCTTGGGGACGCCCAACGCGATCCTCAACGGGATCGAGGTGATGAAGATGAGCAACTCAGCGGGAAGCCTCGACGGCCAGTTCTCCGCCGACGGGTCATATCACGGAGGGTCAGGGGCGGTGAGCCTGGAGCGGCGGATCGTGTCTGGAGTCGGGTTGGTACTGGGAGCGGTGGCGATGGTGCTAGTGGTTATGATGTTCTGCCAGTGGAGGCGGCGGCCGGCGGACTGGAAGAAGATCAACGGCATCTCGTCGTGGCTACTGCCGGTGCACATGAAGCACCCGACCTACCCGAGAAGTAGCGGAAGCAGCAAGGGGAGCTCGAGGGACCGGTTCGGATCGAACAAGTGCAAGAGCGGGTACGCGAATTTGTTCCCGTCCGGGGCGATGGGGCTCGGGAGGATCTTCTCGCTGGGGGAGATGAAGGAAGCGGCCAACAACTTCGACGAGAAGGCGGTGATCGGTGTGGGTGGATTTGGAAAGGTGTACTTGGGCGAGCTCGAAGGCACGAAATTGGCAATCAAAAGAGGGAATCCGTCGTCGGAGCAGGGGATCAACGAATTCCAAACAGAGATTCAGATGTTGTCCAAGCTCCGGCACCGACATTTGGTCTCGCTGATTGGGTGCTGCTACGAGAACAAGGAGATGATCCTGGTGTACGAGTACATGTCGAAGGGACCGCTGCGCGACCACTTGTATGGCAACAGCGGCCAGACGCCGCTCTCATGGAAGCAGCGTCTCGAGGTATGCATCGGCGCCGCCCGGGGACTGCACTACCTCCACACCGGCGCGTCGCATGGGATCATCCACCGCGACGTGAAGACCACCAACATCCTACTGGACGAGAACCTGGTGGCGAAGATGGCCGACTTCGGGCTGTCGAAGGCGGCGCCGTCGCTGGAGCAGACGCACGTGAGCACGGCGGTGAAGGGTAGCTTCGGATACCTGGACCCGGAGTACTTCCGGCGGCAGCAGCTGACGGAGAAGTCGGACGTGTACTCCTTCGGGGTGGTGCTGTTTGAGGTTCTGTGCGGGCGGGCGGCGCTCAACCCGGCGCTGCCGCGGGACCAGGTGAACCTGGCGGAATGGGCGATGCAGTGGCACCGCCGGGGGCAGCTTGAGAAGATCGTCGACCCGCACATCGCCAGCGCCATCAGCCCGGCGTCGCTGAAGAAGTACGTGGAGGCGGCGGAGAAGTGCCTGGCGGAGTGTGGGGTGGACCGGCCGCCCATGGGCGACGTGCTCTGGAGCCTGGAGTACGCCCTGCAGCTCCAGGAGGCGGGTGTGGGGCAGCAGGCCGTTGACGACCCCACCGACGAAAGTGCCACCCACATCCCGCTCGACGGAGTACCTGTTCACCTTCGTGACGACGGAGCCGCCACCGGCGACGACGAATCGACTCTGATGAGCAACCCACTGTGCCAAGGGAGGTGAAAGTAATTGAGGAGGTGTCTAAGCTCATGAATATAAATTATGATATGTTTATGGCGTCGGAAAATAGCCTTTTGTTTTCGGTTTAGGGCTTCTTTTTTGTTTTGTCTAATTCTATTTCTATTGACACAAATCATATCTGTGTGTGTGTGTTTTTTTTCTTTTTGCTACAAACAATATACTCGTATGTCGTAAAGCAAAAACATCATATAAATTCATACAATCTCAAGTATCCTTCTAAATCTCATCTAAATAATTTTGAGAGTGTCTGAATCCATAGACTTTAAATCCAAACAACAAAGTAACACTAGATATTATCCTAGCATAAACAAGTGCCGAGCAACCCAGCTCGTTAAGCAATAACATCCACTTACCAAGATGTAACCATTCTTTTCTTCCTGTAACTAGAATCTCGAGATCTCACACATAGCTGTCGATGAGAGACTTCCTCATCTCATCTACAATCGAGCTTGGCTGTGCTTCTCTTAGTTTGAAGACACTTTCAATGACAGAGAGCTCAGTTGCGGTGGTGTCAGATCCGCAGAATGCCGTCCAGTCATTGACAGTCATTCCAGCGGCAATTACCTCACTGCCTCTGTTCACTGTTCCGGCGACCAGAGGGACTTGGAGAAGTGTCGACAGTTCATCAAGGTCTTCGATAGATGTATGAGGGTGTACCTGTATTCATATTTCAGTCACATATCAGAAGATGAAGGATAGTGGCAAATCCAGTAAGAACAATTCCTGCTGCTCACAAACTAACCAGTCCTCCTTTATTCGAAAATGTACAGTAACTCCCCACGAGTATGTTTCCAGCGATCGTTTGCCTAAACACTTCCACGCCAAGTACATCTGCAATGAGCTCTTCAGTTTCCTGAGAGACAGAAAAGAGGTTTATCTAATTAGAACTATATGGGTGAGTATGGACATCAGGATACAACATGAGCATGGGGATTGACCTGACTTCTGCTTACGTTAATAGTTTATTATAGCCCCAGATCTTGAAATGGAGAAAATGACTTACCCGATCCAGATCAGGATGTGTAAGAGCAACATGGTCATTGCAAGCAATGCAATTGCCTAAAGCAGATAGCTTTTCCTCTATTCTCTGGACCACCACACCATCAGGCAGACTGTTCCTCAGATGTTGTAGTTCTAAATAGCAATAAACATAAGATGATTTTAGACAATGCTCTCAATTACACCCGTAAGCAATCAAATAAAAATTTTGCTGTTTTTTTCTCTACACGAAATGTTAATAAATCATGAAATTTTCTTCTTCCATTGAAACAAAGCTGCTGGGTCAACTGCTATCCAGATTTGGAATCCGTCTGACAATTGCAACATCCCTTAAACATGTGATTAATGGAGGTGAATATTGATTACTAAAGCTCCATTAAACATGCAATTCTAGGCAGAATAATTAACTACTTGGTTAATGCATGCTTCTTCACTGTAAAAACTTACTATAAGCGTTGCACATACTCTTGTCATATTGGATGCATCATAAATCTGCATCTTAACACAGTTAAACAACAAACAAGCTGCGCAAGTCTTCAAATCAACTATATCAAAGCTTATCCACCAAGGATGTTAAGCGGTTAACTCATCAAATATATTTCTGACTGATAACATTCCGGTGCACCCACAAGTAGGAGCAATTCCGCATTTATCACCTCATGCTATTAACTACAGATTGACCGACAGGTTAAGCCGAATAGGTCACTAGCAAACCTTGTGCAAATTGAATAATATACTCTTTCATGTCAGTGTCTCTACAGAAAATTCTTATTTAAGTTGCTAATTTGCATTCAACATGGCACAGTCACAGGATCTTTGAGAACAATCATACAGACCCTCAAAAACCAAAGGAAATCTTACATAAACCTAACAATTATCCTGATTCACCTCATATGTTATATATCTCAACAAATAGAAGTGATTAAAGAATTTCAGATCGACCAGCATATTACCTCATAGTTACACTATCAATTCAACTTAGAAGTAGAAGTGAATAGTAGTCTTTTAAGTTGTCTCTTCAGAAAAAAATTTCGACTAAGTTGCTAGTGCCAGCCTCAAGATCATTGAGAATAACAATGTTGCCCCCAATAACAAACTGTAGGCTTACATACTACTGCCCTATATGGATCCCCATTTCCTCATATCTCCCTATAACTCCCAATGCTCTCCACTTTTCTGTGTTCAATACCCATCACTCCAACAAGTTCCCAGATTTTCCATGATAGTTCATATTTAATATACAATTGTCATTATCTTTGGTGGTTAAACCTAATCATTCACAAGTGATCATATAAGTAGCATTACAGAATCCACAAATTGATCTTGTGCTTTTGCATCAATAACATAATCAAGAAGAAACACAAAAACTAACGAATAAATTAGAGAACACACAGGGGTAAATAATTGATAAAATGTGTCACAGTCATGTTAATGGCAAATAGGAGCAAAACAAAAATTATCCAAAAATGAAACATTATCCCAAAAAAATAATAATAATAATTTGGGGGAGGAGGAAATTGCCTTGGTCTGTTGTGGTGTGAGGCAAAAGAAGCCCATTCTTATTTCCTACATTGAAGTGAATGAATGCTATAATTTAGAGACATGCAAAGTTACAACACACATGAAAAAGGTGTCCTAGCGCTTACCAGCACAAAGTCGTCCAACAATTCTAGTTCCTCCTATAGAGGTCTTGACTACAGGGATAACATCGGCCAACTCAGACTCAAACACGCTGCATCGACAAACCATAAAATTGTTCATAAGTAAACATGAGTGGTATTCTTTTTGTGCATTTTCAGACACTAACCTGTAGAAGCTCTCTGATCCTCCAATTGCAACCAAACAGTAGGCATTTGTCAGCTTAGAGAACACCCCAACCTCACAATTGTTCTCAAACTGAATGCCTGCAGAAAGGGAGCTATGGTCATTTCTTTGCAAAAATTTAAGCATCTCAATATTTCTCAAGCAAATTGACTGCAGCATGCATTAGCCTCAGGAGGGTATAATAAAGTGAATCCAACTAGTACAAAGTTGAGAAAAGATCAAACAGCTAGCACAAGTAAATTTTCATTTCCACCTTTAAAGTTCATTTTATGTGTCATAGAACTGAACTCCAACTATAATTACAAACCACAATCCAGGAACGGAAGCATACAGCAAACACTAATGGGCATCCCAGCTTCTTTCTAAATATCAATATCGATGGTGTATTAGAGAAAACACTTAAGAAATCTAAGTCATGCCAAACTACTCCATATATATCAACATCAAACTACATACCTGTTTGAACAGATAACCTTGTTAGAAAAATAGATAAATCAATAATTATATTGTAGAGCAGAGGTTTAGAACTTACGACTAGCCATGTCGATGGGCAGATGCGAAATTTATAGACACCTACAACAAACAGAATAAAAACAAATTGTACTTGAGAAAGAGATTAAGAAGAAAGGACCAATTTATCCAATCATCGACACATGCATCAAATATCAAACTTTTTTGGGTTATGACAACCAATTACGCTACGGCAGCTACTATGAAGTAAAACTATACAATTGAAGCGCAACAACACCACAAAAAGAACAATCAGGAATCAAAAGTGATGAATAGCCTAAAATATGAAGAAAAAAAATGAAGGAAATTAAAGAGAACCAGCGAACCCGAATCAGACAGAGAACGAGAACGGGAGCCTCGAAAGAAGAGTAGCTACGAGATGTAGAAGAGGGCCGGATAATTCGCCGCCAACAGCGAAGGGTTCCGCTGACAAGCTAGGGTTCGATTTGATTTTATCTCAGGGTTTATATCTTTACGGTCTCGCAATATCGGCTTTATATCGTCCCCCAACCCCGTGATGCGCAAGAAAATTATTCACTGGTAATTTCCACCCATGTGTTTGCCTGTGCCGCGAGTGGGCCTACACTGAGTTCCATCGAAGGAGAAGGATTTGGAGACATTAAAAAAACCAACGCTGAATGATTTATTTTTTTTAAAAAAAAATAGTATGTAAACTAAAACTTCGTCTTATTAATTCTAGAAATAGATAATTTTTTAATTTATTTATCAAATAAATCTAAAATATAATTTATATATATTAAAAATTGATCTTTAAAATATTCGCCAATTTAAATTTTGATTCTGTTATTTATTTCGTTAGCGTTCCACCAATGCACATTTCATACAAAAATAAATCTGTGATAACTGTTTTACGTTAATAAATCGATGTCAAATTTATCGAAAATAAACTTTATTCATCTACTTCGCTGACGTGGCAAAACATCAACTCACTAAAATAATCGACGTCATGTGTCAACTCAATTGATATTTAAAAAAAATATTTTCCTAACACCAAATCTGATGTGATAAATGATCCGTTTAGCTTAAATCTGTACAAGAATTACAAGCAATAGATACAACGACGATGAGAAGATCTCGTGCTGGAAGCAATCTACTGTGCTTGATGTACAGTAAGATGAAGATTTTAACTAAATTAAAACTCTAACAAAAATTAAAAACTAGAGTTTTTTTTTTCAGAAATAAATACAGATCGAGAATAAGATAGAAAACAAGTACATTCTGATTACATCAAGAGATTCATACTTGCCATATACTAGTATCTGATCTCCAAAATGTTATTCATCAGAGTTAATATCACCAATAAACCAGACAGAAACGCAGGTGCTTGACATCAAACACAGAAAATCCTAGAAAAGAGAAGAGTCCGACTAAAAATTTGGGACAAGCCCTTGAAGCAAAGAAGCTGACTAGAGAATAACTCTTGACCTCTTCAGATAGCCATAAGCTCTCCAAAATTGCGCATTATGAATATAGATCCGCCAAACAAGCCAACCGCGCGTAGAAGTTTCTGCAAAATATATTTAAGTAATTATAAACTCAACAGTTTTTAACCAAAAAAAAACTGTTTTGTCTGATTTGTATATCTTTTACATTTCAAATTTGTTCATCACCTACAGCCCGGATAATATACCTCATCTGATAATATATGCAGATCCACTAAAAAGTTAGATGTCAAGGTTGTCATATGTGTTCAATGTTTCATCTTCCAAAGAGTCATTTAAGAGTTAATCCCTTGGAAAGATTCGTAGTATACCGCTCAAAAAATGAATCTTTGTCCTAAAATTCATCCATTTGACTTGTTTCTACGCACTTATGCTTCAAACTTATCCTTGACCTGTAATTCTTATTCACAATTCATTGTACGCATACTATATATGAAAGTACATTAAAGTTAACAGGATACAATGAACCCATGAACCACAAACATAAGATGATTTTCTTTATTGAAAAGGGTTAAAAAGCAAGGTAAAATCAACTTCGAAACAAGGGAATACTATTCAGTTGATGGAGCGTCATATTTTAACAAGCTGACATTATTCAGCTATAGATGTAAGTTAAATTTATTGAGTTATCTAAACGAACATGCATTGCACATAAAGAGTTGTGTTTTCATAAACTGTATCCACTAAATTAATTGAAAGTAGGCATGTTCTACTATACAATTATACAAAACATTAACAACATTGACGATACTAGCTGATCTTGTGTCTGAAAAGACTGTAAGTTAAATTTATGCAGCTATATAGAGGAAATTCTTTGCAAATATGAGATGCATAGTGGTACCTGCTAAATTAACTAAAAGTAGGCATGTCCTACAACACAACTTCACAAAACCATTCACAACATCGAGATGCTAACTGATCAATGCTCAACCGTATGACTATCTTATCTATGTACAATTCCTCATTCCAAATAATCGTTATTTTGTTGAAATAGCATCAACAGATAAGTTAAGTCAAGTCGAAGAAGTATGCCAACACATATTCTTGCAACTTTATGATGTAATAAGGATTGGGATGAATGTAACATTTCGCTGATGATCACGGAGCAGCATCCACCGCTCCAATCGCATATGCAATACTTTCAACGACGCACTACTCAAGTCTATGGAGATAAACAATGGTAAATTATAGAAAATTTCTGGATAATTAGACTAAAAAGTAAACCTATTTGTGAAGAAATTTAAAAATGCCAAACAATTACTCCTCGCGTAGTGACGCTATCTCATAAACAATCTAAATTTTCTTCCTTACAAACGATTGTACGTAACTAAGGTCATATCTTCCGATCTAGATTTCTTACTATACTAAAAACTGTAACGGAGGAAGAAAATTGAATATAGAATCTATATCAACAAGCACGCAGGCAATTAGGGTAGATCTGACATTACCAAATTGAAGGACCAATTGGCCTCGTCGTTGATCTGGGAGTTCCAGAATTCCTTAATCTTCTCCAAGGAGGCTGTCGGCTTCGCCATCGTGATATCGCTAGAGTTTAGGGTTTCAGCCACTCCGGTTCGGTTTGAGACCGAGGAGTGTTTTGTTGCTGGATAGGGGCACTGTCGACTAATTGCGAAAGTGCCACCGTCTTCAGCCGAATTAGCACGTGGCTTTGCCTTCTGCCGCTCATCCTGCTGGCGTGTAGCAGATCCATTAGATCCGGATCTCGTCTTCTGAGGATCCAACTAATCCGACCGATTCTGTCCCGTTTAAGTTTTTCGTTAGTTTCCTGGATAAATCACGGAAGCGTATCAGTAAATCATCGGCAGCCGACTCCAGCATTCTTCATCATCTTTATAAGATCATCCAATATTGAATCAATATTCGATTTGTGAAAGTCAATTAGATTTTTTCTCTCATGAGTATTTTGATCTACGACCGTTTAACTCAAATTTTTCACTAAATTCAACATCAAATATATTTCAATAAAAAATCTAACTGTGACATCACAAGAATCTCCGTTACACCTTAACCATTGTATCATACCTAGGTGCGAGATGAATTTGACAAAGGATCTTCATGTCATTGTTATTTTTTTCCCCAAGATAATGATACAGTATTTAAATTTAAATACTACAAGAATTAATCAAATATCTAAGATTCGAATTTCAATTATCGACGACTTCAAATGGATATCCATGAGCACTTTTCGAATCGATGAGGAATTTTCGTTACTCTCATTTTAATTTTGAATCAATTAATGTCATGCAGCTTTTAACTCATTTGCAACAAAAACTTCTTCCTTGTACGTCAATCCAACATCCGCATGGACACGCAATCGATACAATGACAATACAAGGAATTAGAGACAATTACAAATGAGGAAAGAGATCATTTTTGACTTTAGGAAAGCTCTGGATAATGTGGTTTTGCAATCAAATGTTTGTTTTCATCTGATTTGTAAACCTTCTTTGAGCTGTTGCTACCTGAGCTAGGCCTCAGGCGATATTCTGAACTCTTTGACAGCGTTCCTCCACTGTAAGAGCAAAGCATATTTCGGCTCAACTGTGTGTCATAAACCATTTCATCCTTTTCCTAAAAAAGGTGCAATCACAAGTTAGAAACAGATCAAGACCTTTTGGCTCACTTATAAGACCTCTATTTGAAGACATAATTATAACCTGGGACTTCATTTTCGAAAATGGGGTCAAACACGGGTTTAAATCCTTGAGGAACATATCATCCGGGCTTCTGCATTCTGAAGCCGTATAATCTCCAGAGCTATATTCCTGAGGAAATGCATGAGAATGAGATTCACAAAAGGAATTCAATGTTTAACACAGTAAAGAAAATAGGCATTCTCAAACTTGGATTGTTCATTGAAAATCTATAATGTTATTGAATGATGTGAATCTACTAATGTTAGAAAAGCAAGTTCTATGTTTTTCCCTTTGGTTTGCTTATTACTGCATACTTAAAAAAAAAAATCTTTGAGGGCATGTACAGAATAAAACCATACCAGTTGGTTAGCAGCCTCCTGATAAAATTTTGGGGTTCTTGGAGAGCTTAGATGTCTATCTGAGCATGTCTTAACACCATATTTATCAGCCTTCACCTGTTACCACAGTAAACTCCAAGAACTTAAAGTCAATCACCTAAGAGATATCTGCATGATCTTCAAAAATGAAATACATACACATGACTAAACTAATCATAATGCATCACGTATCATGTCAGAATTTTACTACAATCTCCCAATTGATGAATTAAAATATAAATTATGAGTCATCTCTGAATCCCTAACACCGGAAATGAGCATTTTAGTTTCTTCTTTCCACTCTATTTTCTTGTTCATCCCAATCACGTTGGATAAACATTTACAGAAGATTATCTACTATATTCACAACAAAATGTTGGGAAGAAGAATAAAAAGTGAAGTTCCAAGATATCACATCAAACTTCATGACAAATAATATAAGATGCTGCTTCATTTGACTCCATTATCAGACCATAAATTTCAGGACTGACCTGATGGTACATGCACATATCTTGATGACTTCAATATTAAGTGCTTGCTATTGAACATATATTAAACACCTGCTTCAGATACGTACTCTTCCAAAGTCCAAACCCCACTCAAATACGAAAAATAAGTACTCAAACCTATAGGTATAGATCTAAATGTATATAACATGCAAATTCTTGCAATTTTAAGCAAAACTGGATCAATTAAACCTAATTATAAGGATACCCGGACCCAAGTTTGCAAACCTGCTGCGGCAATTATTAGGTTCGTATTGTCATCCCTACTTTGATTCCATTATTAGATACCCACTAGTGCATAACCAAACTAAATTCTTTAGATGATTAAGCTAGTTACTCTTGTGCTTAATAATATGTTCTCATGTTTACAAGTTAATGGTTTATCTTTGATAATGTGCTTATGGACTTTCAAGGTTATTCAGATTTGAAGAGGTGTTCAAGCTTGATGGATGATCTAGAATGAGCATAGAGCGGTGTGAAGCATCTACCTCAATGATGGATGAAGCATAAGGACCGAATCAAAGCGTAGATCCAAGTCGTGGTAATGTATTTTTTGAGTTTGTTTCACGTGAGCTAATGTAAAGATAAGGTTTAGCTCTAGGTAGAGGGCTGCTACCTTAAAGAGTTTATATTTATAGTCCAAGGTGACATTGGAAGGTTTTAGGTAACCTTGTATTAGATGCCTAATGTTCGCGATGAAGGTTGATTGACTTATCATTTTTAGTAGGCCAATCAAGATGGCATATCCCAAGAGCTAGACCTCCAGGTTGAAGTTAGGTCGACCTAAGCAGTGTAGTGTGGTTGGTCAAACTAGGTAGGCAAATTCTAAATGTCATACCTTCTAAAGGTAAAATGAAGGTTTATGGTAGATCAACCTAGGAAACATTTTGTTCAAAGGTAGGTTGGCCTACGTTAGCTGAGATGACCTAAGACTTTCATAGGTCAACCTGAATTTGAATGTTGGCTCTCAATGGTCAAATTACTTAGACTAAGGACAACCTAAGGCTTTGCATAGGTCAACTTAAGATTGAATATGACCATTGGGGCCTAATTTAAAAGCATTTTTAATGTCTCTTTTATCATTAAAACACGCATGAAAACATCTCTAACTCTTGTATACTCACACCCAAGTGCCAGTGGATCATTAAGAATCATTAGAAGACTAAATCAAAGTTTATGTTTGAAGTTCTCTTGATAATATCTCTCTTGTATGCATCTTTGTATTTTATAGGTGGAGAGTTTTGAAAGTCTTATTTGTTTGGATCTAGTTTTTTTAGCTTATGGAAATCCCTTAGTGTTTTCAATCTCTTTAGCTTGTAGAAATCCTATTGGTTGAATCAAGGTCTCATTCTCATTGAGGTTTCACCCTTGTTTAGGCTTGCTTCATTGCATTGGTCTAAAGGAGCATTTTGGCAGATTTCTATTGATGCTTAGCCAATTTGATCTTCCAAAGGTCAAAGTTAATCTCTTTCTCAATTATAACAGACAATGCTACATGGGTATTCTAATAACTACAAGATATGTTATGCATCTATTAGCTAAGCGTTGTATGTTGATAAAGGTTGAACTATCTAATATACATTGATAAATCACACCAATGTGATGTGATACATATATAGGTAGAATAAATAGTTTCCTTTTTATGTTGTCATGGACGTTGTAAATAAAGTAAGAAGTGAGAAGGAGAGGAAACTCAACCTCTTGATCTCATATTTTCTGATGAGGATTCTTAAAATATGCTTAAATACTAAGAGATCTTCCACCTAAGAACTTTAACATGGTACAAAGATAAAGCTTCACCTCTATCAATTTTGGGCCTGAGGGTCCAATTAAAGAGTAGGAAGTGAGGAGAGAACTTCACCCTCTTAGTCCTACATCTCTAAATCTTGAGAAACAATAAATCTCTCACCCACCTTAGTGCCTTAGAACTTTAAGTGGGATTGAGCTCCCTCCTAAGTCTTAACATACATAACTAAGTATGCCACAAGTGAAATATACAACTCATGTTATATCTTGAATTCCTTTTTGTGAATTTTATGTCTTTGATTTTTGTACTTTATAAATGTTAAACTAGGATGAAGCTCATCCCATCAAAAAATTACTAGGAAGAGGACACCTTCTAAATATATAGAGATAAAGAACCACTATACTTGTCTAGGTAAAACTAATATACTAGAAAATTCTAACTTCAACATGTTCCCTTATGCTCATCATGACTTAAAGGTAAGGATCTAGCTTTTAAGAAACAGAAAATAGTGTCTACATGAACAGTATCACAACTTTAACAATTCATATCTGAACTCGCTAAGCATTTGGTTCCAAATATTAGAGATTGGTTTTATGCGGGAACCATAAAAAAGTATGCTCCCTCAATCTATCAGAATCATAAAACGACTTACACGTAAGTTAAAATTTAAGATCACTTAGAAGACAACAATTACCTCGGCAAGATCTGATGCAAGGCACTGGAGCTGTCCAGTGAGAGATGTAACCTGGTTTTGAAGGCTTGGGATGACTTGTTTTGCCTGTTTCAACTCAAAATCTTGCTCTTTTAGCATCTCCTGCCGCTGCGTATTTATAACATCCGGAAAGAGTATGACATCCTTTAATGCCTTTATCTCTTCTCTCTGTTTTAGGCACATGTCTTTCAATTTCTCAACCTGCACAGATAAAAATAATGATAATTGAGCAAGCAAATCAATACAATCACATAATATGATAATCCTACGATGCCAACAATCTGATAAATCATTTTAACTAGCACAAACGTATCTCCTGTTTTCAGGCAGATTAAGCAATGAAAAACATAGCAGGATACGAGTGATTGTATTAATGGATTAGCTTTCAGGTCGTTTTTGACAACAACAACAAAAAACAAGATCATCTGTTTATCATGAATAAGGTATAGTAGTTTGTAGTAGATGTGCTTACTTCACTATCCTTCTCCTCAATAAGAAATCGGAGTTCCGAGATCTCTGCCTCATACTCCTTGTTTTGGGTAAGAAGATCCCTCTCGCTGCGCAGCACCATAGCCAACGTTCGCGTGTTCGTCTTAACCTCAGTAAGCGCCTTCTCCGCCGCTCCACCCTTCTGGGAAAGTTTATTCGACAAGGCCGATAAATGCGAGCCCTTGGAGTACTTCTTGAGCTCCTTCGCTATCAGATCATCTGGAACAGCTAGAACCAAGCGATCCCCCGATCCCAGCTTCGGGTTAGTCCGCTTCTCCATGAGTTTCTTCACCAAGCTCCCGAAGTGATTACGTCCGCTCTTGTCCTCCCGTGCCGTAATGAGGGCTCCAGAGTAGTTCTCGATCCGGGGTGCGGCTGCAAGCGCAGGATCTGAGGTTCCTCGGCCGCCTCCATTTCCGATGAGGCGGCGCAAGTAGTAGAGATTCTTACCGGAATTCTTGCGACCGGAGGAGGAGGGAGGGGAGGGATCTGAGGAGGAACGCGAGTCGACGGAGGCATACCTGTGGGAGGGAGTCCTGGTCGTTGCCATGATGCCTAGAAGACGCTGGAGAGAATCCGTTTTGAGCGAAAAGATCCGAAGGGTTCGACCAACGGATAGTTTAAGTTGCCAGAGCTGATTCAAATTTTGAAAAACAACAGGAAGAAGAATGAGAACGCGGCCGAGTATCATCTATAATTGGAAATTGATTTATCATGATTTTGATAAGTATTTTATTTTTTATTTTTTGAAAAATAATTGTATTTTTTTATGATTTAATAGTAAAATTCCGAGAACGTGAACTATATATTATATATAATTTAGATATTCGGGTGAATGTCATTCTCTTATTGGTAAATCTGAAACCTTAATCATAATTGACATTCGGTGGCTATCATAAATGTTACGATCGATGATTTTCTAATGTTTTACTCATCAAATAAATCTAGAATCATAATTAGCACTTAAATCATAAATATTTGATTAATCTGCTGAATATCTTGTTGACCAATAAATTATATATATTTTTTTGATAATTTAAATATATAATTTTTTAAATTAATTAATTTTAGAGATGATCAACTTTAAGATAAATTTAGAAATACAAGTGTCTTATTGCCCAGCAGCCAATGTCTAAAATTTATCATTGTATTAGAGAAAAATATCATACAATGTGCTATAATTGAAAATTGAATCGAAAGTATTAAAAATCACTAAAACTTAGTTGTCGCTGCACCGCACGAGGATCATAAACTTTATACATGAAGCAAAAGGTGATGTTGTTCATCTCAAGTGTCTTTCATCGTCGGTCTCATAATAAGATAAAAAAGATAAATTACGATACCGAGTGACTTCTAAGGTGAGAGAGTATTTATTTCCCAAGAAAATGAATTCCATGTGAATCAATTCTTGTCTAATAAAATAATTTTATCATTCTGATTACACCCATGGGGCACCATAAACATTATACATGTGATGTAATATAATGTGGAGTGACATTCTACTATAACATGTACTTAGTCTTAAATCATCTTAACAAATTTAATTTGTATGTCTTTTGGTTTAACAAGCTGTAACTTCAGAATTACAAGGTTAAAGTTAGAGGGTTCAGATTGACTTCCTATATAGGACGAAATACAAAATTTTAAAGAAAGGTTGAATCATATTAAATTTATTATAGACAATCTTATGGTAGATTATAAGAAGTTGTTTCCGTAATTTAAATTCATGACTATCAGATTATAAGATAGTAATTTTACCATCGGACCAAAAGATATCTTTTGAACTCTGTAAAAGCTTCAGATATCAAAACCCACATCACTGCAATCTGGAAGCGACACTCGTCATCCACAGTTTGCCACTTGGGTTAAGTTTTCCCACTGTGGCTGTGCATTTATCTTTGCCCTTCCATTGAGAGTGCTTTAGCTCAGAAACCAGGAAACTGAGAATTCCATGGAAGAGAACGGAAGTACTTCCACTCTTGCTTAAGTGAAACCACACTAACTGTGTGCTGTTGTAGTTGGGTCCATGAGTGTAGTAACAATATATGCAAGAGCCAAGGAATGCTTGTCTCACAGAGGGGAAAAGAGACCAAGAGAGACTCAGGAGTTCATCATTTGGCCATGATGCAGAACAGTAACCCGAGGAGCCAATTAACCAGAGCGAACAGTGTCAAGTAGAACCACACCAACTAACACAGCATCACACGGATAGAAGAGAAGGCTCAGCCGCAGCAGACAGTGTTGCTTCTGTCGCAAGTCCTGTTCCTTTCACTAGGCAAAAGCGCAGGCTACGTGTTGGACGTATTTTTGTCTCTCTCTCTCTCTCTCTCTCTCTCTGCAAATGCACACAGGAACAGCTTTTTGGACCGTGTTGTGGAGTAATCTTTTTCTGCACTCAATGCCTTTCTCCTCTGACCAGATTCCTTTCTGCCTAACCAAGGAAAGCCCATTTTGTCTCGACTATCCATTAGCTTCTTTCATGCAACGCTTGATGCGTTGCTTTACGATCAAATACTGAACTTTTGCTGGAAATTAGCGTGCAGAGTTGCATTAATTTCGCTACGAGATGACAGTGAGGGAATATTTTTGTACTTGGGGTGGGGCTGGTCTGGTCTGGTCCCAGCTGCTCCACTGTCAAACTGAAGAACATCTGCAATATCAAGCATTGGGCGTTGCGATATAGCAGCATTTAGTTAGAGATTGCATTGGTAGTACATGTTGTGTTGGAGGAGGTCGGAGATCAGTCATGGATTTGATTAAAAGCAGGAGGTGATACTGCATTAATGATTATAATGGTTTTTACAACGATGAAGAGGAGGGAAAAAAAATCGAACTTGGTGGGGAAAGTTGATGTTTCAGATGGAGCCATTGTGGCCGAGGTGGAGGAGGCCGCCGCCCCCGCACTTGGGGCAGGCGTCGACGTGCTTGGGCACCATGAAGTACATGAAACAGCCCTTGCAACCGGCGGCGACCAGGACATCGGCTGGAGGCGGAGGGGAGGCGGAGGACACGCTAGAGGAGTCGTCGCTGTGGTCGTCGTCGCCCTCGTCGCAGGAAGCGCCGCTTCCGATGCACGAGACGCAGCTGTACTCGTCCGACGTTGCTTCTTCGTCGGAGGAGGAGTAGGCCGGAGCTGCGACAGCGGCAGGGCGCGGGTCGGCCGTCGTCTTGATACCGGCCTCCCGATTGATGTAATAGATTTCACCCGTCTGCAAGATCGATCAAATCGATACAAAAAGGATTAATTTTTCTGCAAGAAGAGCGATGAAGCCTTATCAAATCGCAGTAAAAATCAAATCTTTAATGCCGTTTCGTGGAGCAGATGCAGAAATAGATCGAAAAAGGCACAAAATGGAGATCAAGAACACACAACTGTTGCTATCATCAACGGAAACAACACCAATGACAATATGTTAAATCTATCAAGAATCTAGTTTTATGATGCTTCTACTCGTTGACTCGGGCGAGGAAGCAAGACGGAGAAAGAAGGGGGGGAAAGGAAGGATTTTGACGGCGAGATCGGTTCCAAAAAGGGATTTTGAGACGGTCAGCGCATTTATGATCGATGATTGGAGCATTTAAGAAGAGGGGAATGACGGAGGGAGGGAGGGAAACGGCACCCGCATGTCGAGGCGCTGCTCCCAATGGCAGGGGAGGGCGGAGTCGGAGTTGAGGTCCACCGTGACCTCCCCGGCGGCGATGAAGTCGGCGAGGTGCGGCGGCGATCGGTCTCCCCCGTTGCCTCCGGCTCTGGCCAGACTGCAGTCGCGCAGTGAGGCGGCGATCGTGTCGATATCGGCAGTCGTCATGGGAGAGAGAGAAAGAGGGGAAGAGAGAGGAGCTACCGAAGGAGCGATACGCGCTGGTGATGGTGGGGGGAGAGAATAAAAATGAAAGAATAGTTTGTGATGCAGGTCTTGACGCGGTCTAACCGAAAGCTTTATCTTTTTTTTTTTTTTTTTTGCAGGAAAATAAGAAAAGCATTAAGGATCAAAGAAACAAGAAAAAAAAGAGAAAAAAATTATGTACAAATTAACACAAACAAAAAAATGAAGGAAAACTCTTTTCATGTGAAGACTTGGCTACTGCTCTCCCAACAAAAACTATTATTTTCAAGACTATCTCATTCCCACCCAAGTTTTTTTTTAATTACTTTTATAATAGGGTAAAAATCAGAAGAGCTTTTTTTTATTGAAATAGTTAAAAAAATATATTCTTTTTTATTTATTATCAAAATAATAACTCATTCCACTTCAACACATTTTTATTTTTAAAAATAACTTTATTTTATTTTTAGATTGTTATAATAATTATAAAATTATAACTACTCTAATATAAATATTTCAATCCCGATTAATACTAATAACACTATATTATAATAATTATAATTCATAATTATTGCCCTCGAAACTATGATATAACGACAGAGCGCTTAAATTATCATAATTATTACACAGTTATAATAATCATTCATAATCAATACTGATCAATATTATATTATAATAACTATATATTAAAATCATTATAAATATAAATAATTTATTTTTATTAATACTAATTAATATTATATTATATTAATTATATAATCATAATTATTACAATCAATATTATATTGTATCAATTACATAATCATAATTATTACAGCTATATAATTGTAGTAGTTATAGAATTATAACTACTATAGCTAACAATTACAATATCAAAACTATGACAATTATATAATAGCTATCAAATTATAACTATTATTTAATCATTAAAAATAAAAAATAAATTAAGATGGAATGAAATACATTACAATAAATTTGATTTTTCATGGTGTGACATATTTTTTTTATTATTTATGACACGTTCATTTATTCAGGTGCGATGTTAATATTATTATGTTTATATAAATGATGGTGCATAGAAAAAAGACATTTAATAAATTTTTCTATGAATGCTAACTACAACGTGCATCACTAGATGTGGATGTTGTTAATCGCAATTTGTTGGCATACGTTATTACTGATGACTTATGATTTTTAATAATTTGTAATTGGGTAGCGTATGATATACTATAGATAGGAGCACATCGTAAAAAGTCAAAATTATTGAAATATATTATCTTAATAATAAATGAAAAGGACATTTATTTTTACGAGTTCAAGAAAAATAGGACATTTTTTGAAATTTTTTTCCTTTATAATATTTCAACTAAACTCCAACTTTTTTGAAAAAAAAAAATTATATGTAACAAACAATGACTAGTTAATCAATAGCCTACAGCTCCAATAAATAATATTTTTTCTTCACCTCCTATTTTACCATAAATGTCATTAGATCTGTCTTTACGAAATGAACGGATGATTAATACATAAAATATTATCATAATAAAATTTAAAAATTAAATCCTGACTAGTAATTAAATTCCTGTTCTCTTCCATATATTGATCATTGTTCGGGCTAGCTAGGTTAATCTTCATGATTTACCTCTTCTGTATTGGTCCTGAAACGAATTGATGGGAGGAAACGAACGTTTCACCTTTTGCCACAATAAATACCATTAGATCTTAAATTAGACATCTATAATTTAAAATTTGGTTAAGAATTTTCTCTTTAATAAATAATAAATCCGAGAATCAAGAGCAGAGCCAAGCTTCCATTTACCCGGGCCGTAGCCTGGGGGCTCGGATGAGTGCAACATGAAGAAGCTATTGATGAACACGATTGAAGAAAAAATAATAATACGTGAGAGATGAAATTAGCCCGGGGAGTTTGAGAATAGCCCGGGGTTATAAAGTTTTTTAGCTCTGCCACTATCGAGAATATTAATTGTCAGAATGAATTTCCACATATGTTTCTCTAATTCATCTGATATGACCTTTCATAAAATTAAATCGATTATTAACACCTTACTAAATTACAAGATGACATGAAGCATCCTGCTCTGCCTTCAATGTGTTTGACTAAAGGCTTAGAGCATGGATCCACTGACTGTTCTGGTGTGACAAAGGAAAAGGAAACAGAGACTGAGTTTACTCCATTACTGCTCCTCTCATTCATACATAAGCAATATCAAGGATGATTAGCTTCTAAATAGCTCTGATATTGCTTTAGTGCTCACGACGACTGATGAATCACTGTCTATGAGAGTTAAGAACATTGATTTCCACTTCTTTGAGAGAACCATGCAGACTGCAGGTGGAATAGTGTGTTGTAGAAAAGAAGAAACACAAGAATTATGGAGCTTCTTGTAGGCAATGACATTCTTCTTCAAGTGTTGTGAAGCATTTATGACTACTGACTGGTGCACAAAGTCAAGCAAACAGTCTGATACTGCTCAACTATTAATTCCTACATTGGGGCAGAGCGATTTCACACTCTTTAAAATGAGAAAATAATTAATGAGGAATATTTAACTTTTTGCTTGAAAAAATATTTAATAAAATATTTTATATCTGTCGAAAAATAAATTATTGATGCCTACCTGCACTTTAGTAAGAATTCTCAAAACATTAATTTTGGATATAAAACGATTATTGTAAAACTACTTTCTTTTTAACGCAAATGAGAAATTGTTGTCCAATTATGAGCTACTCGAATGATATGATAGATAAACCTGTTAACGCAAGCAAACTTAATTTGAAGGGGAAAAAAAAAAGTTGGATGAAGAACATTTGGGCTGGAAGCCTACCTAAATTTGGAGAAGGTTACATCTATTTATATTCAATTGGGCTGGCAACCTAAAAAAAAGTTCATTTATATTTATTTTTAAAAAAAAAAGATTAAAATTTGTTCTCTTAATTTGTCCGACTAACTAACTTAGCTAGGAAGAAAGTAAAATATCTGGATAATCAAAATCAGACAAAAGTTTTTTAAAAATTTGGAAAAAATATCTTTGTCTCCAACAATTATTGGACGAAACTAAAATATCTGGATTATCAAAAACAGATTAAAAAAAAAACATAAGCAAAAGTGAGAAAATAGAATAAATATAAAAACTATAGTAAAAAAATAAACACGATAAATATATATATATATATATGGAAATTTTACGTTACTTTATGGTCCATAAGGTGCGAAGTTTTTTATTTATTTATTTATTTTTAATTCAGGGTTAAATCATTTAAAATTTTACTGTTAAAATTTAAAATTTTATAATATTCAAACTAAAAAAAAAAATAGATGTTTATGAGATGTGCGACATAAGATGAGCAACATATTTGATCCCGCTCAAGAACGTCGACGCATGACTCACCAGTTCCCTGAAGTAGAGATTAGGTGGATTAAGTATCTCCAGGCGATAGAAGAGCTCTTCAAGGATGGAGCAGGGAAGGAGTTCAACGGCTATACCTAAGAAAAAGAAGATCCGTCAAAGGATGGTTAGAGAAATAGCCAAGAGGATTCCTGACATTAGCTCCCCGACGCTCAAGTCAGTTGAGGTGAAAAAATATGAAGGAAAACAAGAACTTGTAGATGCAAGGGTATGTCCACGCATACCTACGATTATAGAGATAACTCATTTTTATACTGTTGAGATCCTGGAAACCTTTCATGGAAACCTTTCGTGTTCCTTTCTCACATTCCCCGTAGTGTTACCCGTATTTAATTAGTCTTTTAATTCGCTATTTAATAGCGATGTTTCTCAGGTTAACCGAAGGATAATGCTTACGTTTGGAACGTTCTCTTGAAGATAACTTTTGTCCGTTGTCGAAAAATGTGAGAGTTTTTATGATGATTACCTTCTTATGTTTGGGAACCTTTTATGACCGAAGGACCTGGGGGGTGCCTAAAGCCGGGCCCTAAAGCCGGAGGCTATAGAAGCCGGGGGCCGCAAGAGCCGGGGGCTATAGAAGCCGGAGGGCTGCTGGAGCCGAGGGCTATAGAAGCTAGGGGTTGTTGGAGCCAGGAGGCCACAGGAGCCGGGGCCCGCAGGAGTCGGGGGCTGCTAGAGCCGAGGGCTATAGAAGCTAGGGGTTGTTGGAGCCAGGGCCCACAGGAGTCGGGGGCTGCTGGAGCCAAGGGCTATAGAAGCTAGGGGTTGTTGGAGCCAGGAGGCCGCAGGAGCCGTGGGCTACAGGAGCCGGGGGTCGCTGGAGCCAGGGGCCATTAGAGCCGGGGGCTGTAGAAATCGGGGGTCGTATTCCACATCTGTTGACACCTGACCCCACATACCACATGATATTTCTCGGATAACCTCCATATCATATACCTCACATTCAAGTCTAGTCGAAGGAAGCATAGTCTGATTGACTGGACTGTAGCACTTTTAATCTCATTCCTGATGTGTCACCCACGTGACATTCCTTTAGGCGGTTGTCTGAGATTTGGGGTATTAAATGCGATATTTCGAATCATTAACTGCTATCATGCTTATTAAAAGCTCCCCACGCTCAATTTTGCCTTGGCTTCCGATCGTGAGTGCGCCATTATGCTTCCGAGGTAGTGTCATATTAATGTGATGTGACCTTTTCGCGAGGGCATCGAGGAGTCGTTGGTTTTGTGATGATTACACAGATTCGAACTTACCTTCTGTGCCAAATCCAATGGTTATGGCTCACCTCCCACCTTTATGTTATTCGATATCCAATGGTTGTGCTTGAATGCACATGGTATATATAGATTATTTGCGTACCCTTCATTTCTATCGCAGAACTTATGTTGGTTTTTTCCATCGCCAGCAGCCTTCGTCTTCTTGGGTTTCCTCTCTGGTGTCTTTCGTTCCTCCTTCGTCTTTTTCATTCCTGCTTCTCCTCTCCGTAAGTCCTTCGCCCGCTTACCCCATCTGCGTTGCAACAGTAGTTCTCTTTTTGATTTTAGTGCGTACGATTCTCAAAATAGCTTCTGGACCTTCTTCGGCCCCGTGGTACAAATCCATAGACTCTAGTTTCACTAGCGGAGTGTTGGAGAGGTTTAGGATAGCCTATAATATTTCCGCCGATCATCTGCTGAAGGTACCCAACGGTAACAATCGCCCAGACCGCCCACCACCGGGGTATGTAATC
Source organism: Hedychium gardnerianum (assembly GCA_038050645.1). NCBI lineage: Eukaryota > Viridiplantae > Streptophyta > Magnoliopsida > Zingiberales > Zingiberaceae > Hedychium > Hedychium gardnerianum. Next base: position 1,141 of record JBBUKS010005760.1, on the reverse strand, counting down.
TTTTTTCGGGGGCAATTCATAAATGATTTGCGCTTCCCTATCCCCCCCCTTTTTACCAAGGTATCTGAGTATTTTCGGATTCCTCTTTCCCAGTTGGGTCCAAATTCGTTTCATATTCTGACTGGAATTTTTATCCTTTTTCGTTTGTTTCGTCTTCCTCTTTCTCCTCATGTATTTTATTACTTTTTCTACCCCCAAAAGATGGATGACGGAGTTTTCTTATTTTTTGCTCGTCCAGGAGTCAATCTCTTGAAACATTTGTCATATTCTCACAAAGGATGGAAACCTCAATTTTTTTTATGTTAGGCCCTGTACCCCAGTCTCTTGGCCAACTAAATGGCAGACCCAAACAACTGAACAATCATCTTTAAAAAATCACCACTTGGATCGGGATTTTCTCCAAGTGACCGAAGGGGTTAAAGACGATTACCTTTTTATATTTGAGAACCTTTTGTAAGATCATTTTAGATCGGCTAGAGGGGGGTGAATAGCCCTACAAATACAATTAGATCTTTCTTTTGCTTCTAGTTAAGCAAAGTCACACACATTGGTTAGTTAAAAACAAATAATATAAAAGAAAGTAAGAGACACGGAATTTTTATTTGGTTACCACCGAGAAGGTTGTTAATCCAAGACAAGTTGAAGCACTAAAAAACTCCTTCGGGCGGAGTAACCTCTTACAGACGTGGAAAGCTCAGACAATTAAGAAACAGAAGTTTGGAAGTTACAAAACTAAGTGTTATATTCATAAAATAAGAGGACACAACCTCTATTTATAGCAAAATGGTCGAGGTGACCATTTTGCTGACGTGGCTGTCATGGGGGGCGCCTCCAATAGATCGAAACTGATCCGTTGGTGATCTGGCAGCGCGGGGGGTGTCTCCAAGTGTTGGGGGCGCCTCGGTTGGACTGACTTGGCTTACAAATCTTATCTACTACTTTTTCGATGATCAGGGGTGCCTCCATTGCTCTGAGGCACCTCCATCCAATTGGCGAGTGAGGCGCCTCCGAGCATTGGGAGTGCCTCCATTGGTTGGGTGCTTGAGGCACCTCCGAGTATTGGGGGCGCCTCCAGCGCCTGGAGGTCGAGGCGCCTCCAGCTATTATGGGGGGCCTCCATTCCTTCTGGATGTCTGGGTGA
>JBBUKS010005740.1:0-12649 GCA_038050645.1 Hedychium gardnerianum | reverse complement strand
GTTTAAGACTAAATTCAAACACATAAAGAATATGCACTCAGATAGTGAATCTATATTTATCATATAAATAGTACAAAGACATAAGGCGATTTGCCTTAGAACACCTCTCAAACATAACAGGATGCACCAAGCCCGTCGACTCATTTCTTATGTCATCCTTCTCACTCGCTGCGTCTTCCACTCAACTTCTTGTATTCCTAAGTTCATACACACTTAGGCACAAAGTATCAAATACACATGACCTAACTTAACTTAGTTGATAAAATCAAAACTCCCTCGGAGTAATTACATGAGTCTCCTTCGACTAGACTTAAAGGGAGACTTGTGATGCGACAGATAAAGACAAGCTCCATGTGGAGTAAATGAGTTAATGTTCTGGCTAATGTGGAAGCGAAAGACCATGGTACCCTAACAAAGTCGATCGGCGGAAGAAGGGGCTCGGCCAATCAGAGAACACCGTTCTCACCCGATCGGTAGAAGCGAGTTCTCACCCGATCGGAGAATATCATTCTCACTCGATCGGAGGACACCGTTCTTACCCGATCGGAGGACACTAATCTTATCCGATCGGACATATACTAAGCTGATCAAGCAACACTAGTTTCATCCGGTCAGAGATCCCCGACAACAAGACCTTGTTCCTTTGCCTCCAAACTATCTCCTTATTAAAATCAATAAGATTCAAAATCCCCAAAACTCACTATCACAATAAATACCGTGTATGGTATTATCAAAAATATACATATCGATACTCTTCCATGAACACAAGGTATGAGCAATGTGACTGTACCATACAAGGGATGCTATGAGAAAATGTCTTTCATCTTCTGATGCGACCTCTGTATTAAAAGTGATAATTACAGATGTTATAAAAGGTCCCTTCTCATACAATACATGTATGCTTTTTCTTCTTTTCTTATACTAAATACATACTACTTTACTATTGTTCATTGTTCTAATTTGAACGTCGGAGTGACTGCGCCAGAAACCCCTCTGGCCTGCTTGTTGACGCTTCTCCTCTCAATTCTATGATACTGCAAGTGCTCTCCCTCTCTTCAAAATCTTTCCCCAGTCAACTCCTCAATTAGTTTACCAACATTTCAGCTCTCACCGATTTTAAATAAAATCATAAATAATTGTCAATCTTCTCTTCAATCAGACCCATATTACGAAAGAAAACTTTTGTAGACCTTCAAATAAGGTCATTAGAATATTTTTTAAATGATAGAATGATTTAAAATGATCCTATAATAACTTTATTTAAAAATATTATATAGAGTAATTATGTGGACGTTATGTGTGCGTCTGCAAAGGGACTGGAGACAGGCCGATGTTGCGACGACCGCGCCAAGTGGCTGACGGCGAGGAGGGAGGGCTATAAATACCGGTGAGGAGAGGAGTTGCCCCCTCCGCTTCCACTTCTCGCCTCTCGTGAGTCGTGACCTTCCTTTTCTGTTTTCTGTTTTCTTTCTCCTTCCGCTATCAATACTCTCTCAGTAGGAGATAGAGATCAGAGAGAGGCCTCTTCGATGTGGGCTTCCCCTTGTCCTCTTGTCAGAGTTGGTTTGCTACATTAGGGTCCGACGATTCGTCTCCAAAATTTGGCCGGTGGTTCTTTCTTCGTTGGTGTCGATTAGCCCGCGCTTGGGGCAGCGATGGCCGGCAACAGGGCGATCAGCCTGGAGGAGATTAGGAATGAGACCGTCGATCTTGTAAATTAACTTCTTCTCACTTTTGTTTCCGTGATGATATTTGATGTTGTTTTGCTTCAGTTAGATTTTTCGTTTGAGAAAATCGGCATTTCCCCCTTTGATCTCCTTGTTAAAAAGAGTTACTTTGGTAGTTGCACTGTGGTTTAATAGTGCTCTTTTTGCTATTGCTTCTCTCAATTGAAATTCTTCAAAGTTTGATCTCGTTTTCTTTCGTCGTTTCAAAATCAAATGACAAACTTGTGGTTCATCAAGGAAGGTGAGGGAATAGGAAAGAAAAGGAACCCTGTGTAAAGGGATTTCACATACTGATTTCTATTAATCTGTCCCTGAGAGTACGCCTTATTTCCAGCTATTTATTGTCGTCTTCGTTTGCTTCTCTTGCAAAATAATAGAATCACCTCGAGATCTCTCAGTTTCAGCTTCCCATGTACTTCCGAAGGTACCCGTCCGTAACGTAAGATGTCGCCTCCGCCCTTCAGCGATCAATTCTTAAGAAATCAATATATAAATTATGTATCAAAATGAATTCCTTAATATCTTTATTAAGATTCGTGAGGTTAGTGATGAGGTGTTGTCCACTATCTACGCATCATTCGATGCCGATTTGACGGTTCCGCTTACTTCCGAGACATCGATTCCAAAAAAATATTTTCTTTTGGAATTTTTTGAAATACTTTAGCAGAGAAAACATCTTTTCCATTCATCATGGAAAAGGGATTTTTTCTATTGTATTTTTTTGTAACGTTTTCGAATGGAATTTTTATTTAATTTTTTCGACAAATAATATCTCTGTATTTCAGGAACGGATTCCGGTTGAAGAAGTGTTCGAGCAGCTGAAATGCACCAGAGAAGGTTTGACGTCCGAGGAAGGAGCCAACCGGCTCCAAATCTTCGGCCCAAACAAGCTGGAAGAGAAAAAGGTTAATTTTGCTCGTTTGTTTTTCGAATCAATTTCATTTTCTTTTGATTCTGTTTTATTTTGCTGCAAGAATAGGGCTAAAAGATGTAACACTTTCGAATTAATTTGCAGGAGAGCAAGATTCTCAAATTCTTAGGCTTCATGTGGAATCCCCTCTCATGGGTTATGGAGATGGCTGCTGTCATGGCCATTGCTATGGCCAACGGAGGCGGGAAGCCGCCCGACTGGCAAGACTTTGTTGGTATTATTGTTTTACTCATTGTTAACTCGACCATCAGCTTCATTGAAGAAAATAATGCTGGTAATGCTGCTGCTGCATTGATGGCTGGTCTTGCTCCCAAGACCAAGGTTAGCGCTTAGTCTCCAGAAAAAACTTATATGTTTAATTTGCTCTGGTAGTTACAACACTGTGACCGGTTCATGGTTTATTGCTTCAGGTGCTTAGAGATGGTCGCTGGACTGAGCAGGATGCTGCTATTCTAGTGCCGGGTGATATTATTAGCATCAAGTTGGGAGATATTATTCCTGCAGATGCTCGACTTCTCGAAGGAGATCCTTTGAAGATTGATCAATCTGCCTTAACTGGAGAATCTCTCCCTGTCACCAAGAGTTCTGGAGATGAAGTATTCTCTGGTTCGACCTGCAAGCAAGGAGAGATTGAGGCTGTTGTCATAGCCACTGGGGTTCACACCTTCTTTGGCAAGGCAGCCCATCTGGTTGATAGCACCAACCAAGTTGGGCACTTTCAAAAGGTCCTTACAGCCATTGGTAATTTCTGCATTTGCTCCATTGCAGTTGGCATGGTTGTCGAGATCATTGTCATGTACCCAATTCAGCACAGAAGATACAGGGATGGGATCGACAATTTGTTGGTCCTCTTGATTGGAGGCATCCCAATTGCCATGCCTACTGTTCTTTCAGTGACCATGGCTATTGGATCACACCGGTTATCCCAACAAGGCGCTATCACTAAGAGAATGACTGCTATTGAGGAAATGGCTGGCATGGATGTTCTTTGCAGTGACAAAACAGGGACTTTAACTCTTAATAAGTTGAGTGTTGATAAAAACCTGGTTGAGGTATTTGCTAAGGGTGTGGATAAAGAGCATGTGATCCTGTTGGCTGCAAGAGCATCAAGGACAGAGAACCAAGATGCTATTGATGCTGCTATGGTGGGGATGCTTGCAGACCCAAAGGAGGTACGTCTAACATGATGACAATCATCCTATGATATGCTATTATTTCCAACTTCTGAATTAGTATATGTTCACTTAATAGTTAATCTTTGTTTTTACAGGCCAGAGCTGGTATTAGGGAATTACATTTCCTCCCTTTCAACCCAGTTGACAAAAGAACTGCTCTTACCTACATAGATAATAATGGCAGTTGGCATCGTGCAAGTAAAGGTGCACCGGAGCAGGTAAAAGTTTTTCTTATTGCCTTTCCTTTTTTTTTAGCATAATTTTCTACATTGTCGTTATAACTTCTTGACAATTTATTTGACTGATGGGGCTAGATTTTGAGTCTTTGCAACTGTAAAGAAGATGTCAGAAGTAAGGTTCATGCTGTAATTGACAAATATGCTGAACGCGGACTGCGATCATTAGCTGTTGCAAGACAGGTTTGCTCTTTTGGTCCTTGATAGTTCAAATAGCTAGCAAGTATATGATGTGTTCCTAATATCTATGTTACCTTTATTGTGCAGGAAGTTCCAGAGAAGTCTAAAGAGAGTGTTGGAGGGCCATGGCAATTCGTTGGTTTATTGCCACTTTTCGATCCCCCTAGGCATGATAGTGCAGAAACTATTAGAAGAGCTCTCAATCTTGGTGTCAATGTGAAGATGATCACGGGTAATTCAGACATCTCTTTTGGTATCTATTTTCCCTCTAGTGAAGGATTTCTGGTACCAAATTTGTCAAATTCAGGTGATCAACTCGCTATTGCAAAGGAGACAGGGAGGAGGCTCGGAATGGGGACAAACATGTATCCATCATCTTCATTGCTTGGTCAAAATAAAGATGTATCAATGGCTGCACTCCCTGTTGATGAACTGATAGAGAAGGCTGATGGATTTGCAGGCGTATTCCCAGGTTATTGATGAACTTTCATTGTGCACTTAAGTGCTGTAACTTGAGATGAGATTGTTTCTTTGAAGACTCGTGGTTGGTTTTCCTGTGGCACAGAACACAAGTACGAAATTGTCAAGAAGTTACAGGAGAGGAAGCATATATGTGGAATGACAGGAGATGGAGTTAATGATGCCCCTGCTTTGAAGAAGGCTGATATTGGTATTGCTGTTGCTGATGCAACAGATGCTGCTAGAAGTGCTTCTGATATTGTTCTTACTGAACCCGGTCTAAGTGTCATCATTAGTGCTGTCCTTACAAGCAGAGCTATTTTCCAGAGGATGAAGAACTATACTGTTAGTTTTTTAATTATAGTAATTCATACGTCCAGTGAACTTTTTTGTTGTTGCCCTTAGTATTTTTTGTTCCATTTCAATACAGATTTATGCTGTCTCAATCACCATCCGTATAGTTGTAAGTATCTTTTTGTTTCAGCAAATTGCATGGGCTTGTGTTTGCCAAATTGTTCTCATTTCATTCTTTTATATTTCAGCTTGGATTTATGCTTATTGCATTGATATGGAAGTTTGACTTCTCACCCTTCATGATTTTAATCATTGCGATCTTAAATGATGGTAAGTTCATGGAATTGCAAATTACGTGGTTATTGTTTCTATTTTTTATCTAAACAACATCCAGTATGACTACAGGGTTTTTTTGTTCATAATTTGTTGGATGAAGGTACAATTATGACAATTTCAAAGGACCGCGTGAAACCATCTCCAATGCCTGATAGTTGGAAGTTGAAAGAAATATTTGCTACTGGTGTTGTGTTTGGGAGTTATTTGGCATTGATGACTGTTATTTTTTTCTGGGCCATGAAAGACACCGACTTCTTCTCCGTGAGTATTTGTTTCACTTTTCTTAAAATGAATTTATTAAATATTTATTTGTATATAGATTTTCTTCAGCAGTATATTATTTACAAACAAATATATCTATTTCCCTTCCTACAGTCCATGCTACATTTTCTCCTCGGAATGGCCTTTATATGCTCTATTAATATATCCTACCCTTGCATATCACGACTATAAGTCATATTCAGCACTGTTTTTTTTCCACTTATACTAGTCCCCGACATTATTATTTTTTAAATAAACTCGTATATTATAATTTATTTGCCACCTTTAATACACCCTCTACTTTTATATCCCACAAATTTGCACAGAGACCTAATTGTTCTTGTGATATCTTTCCAGGAAAAATTTAAAGTTAGATCATTGAGACACAATGATGATGAAATGATGGCTGCTTTATACCTGCAAGTTAGCATTGTTAGTCAGGCTCTTATATTCGTTACAAGATCACGCAGCTGGTTCTTTGTTGAGCGTCCTGGACTTCTCTTAGTCGGTGCTTTTATCATAGCACAGCTTGTGAGTTTCTTCTTTCAAGTATTTTTTGCAGAATTTGAGTTCAATTGCTTTTATGCTTAAACACCTAATGTGAAATATTGTAGGAGATAAGTATTCAACTCTTTGATTAGGTATAGCTGTTTAGAATGCAATGCTAAACTAAGGTAAAAACTTATTTAAATCCTACCTTGTTGCCATTCTTTATGGCTCCAATCTGTTTTTCAAAAGCATGAACCTTCTTAAGCGTCTTTGCAATTGCACTCTTCCATGGCAATTGCACTCATATAATCTGTTTATTTGGAGAGAAATGAGAGGAAAGAAATGGGGAAAAGTACATGCAGGTGATTTTTTTTTTAGACAATATAGGAGCTCAAGTGATGTTACATTCCACAGTCAATTTTAACCTATATGTAAATGAAATAACAGTTTGTTCGTTGTCCAGATTGCAACAATTATTGCTGTCTATGCTGACTGGGGTTTTGCCCGAATAAAAGGCATAGGCTGGGGTTGGGCTGGTGTTATCTGGCTTTACAGCATCATTTTCTTCTTTCCTCTGGATTGGTTCAAGTTTGCCATCCGCTACATTCTCAGTGGGAAGGCATGGGATAACCTTCTTGAGAATAAGGTAACAATTCGTCGTCTAGATACAGATTTTAGTTAATCCTATATTTTTGAGCATCTGGTTCATTTGGTTGCTCCCCCACTTGTCTATCTGAAAATCTCTATGCATCTCAGACGGCTTTCACTACCAAGAAAGATTATGGTAGGGAAGAAAGGGAAGCTCAATGGGCCATGGCTCAGAGGACTCTGCATGGACTCCAACCCCCTGAAACTGCTAACCTTTTCTCTGACAAGAGTAGCTACAGAGAGCTTTCGGAAATAGCAGAACAAGCGAAAAGACGAGCAGAAATTGCAAGGTCTGGCTTTTGTGCAAACTCTTTGAGATTGATCAATTTTTTAGCCCCTCATGATGCCTTACTCTGAAGCTCTGACAAATAAAGAGCACAACCTGTTATCTATCGTAAACATTCTAAAATGATCTCATTTCTTCATTCGTATATCTGAGGATTCTAAACTTTTCTATGCCCTGACTATCCACAGGCTCCGCGAACTACACACTCTAAAGGGACATGTTGAATCAGTGGTAAAGCTGAAAGGACTCGACATTGACACCATCCAACAGCATTATACTGTTTAATTCTCCACCATATTGAGGCAGCTGGACAAACATGGTTCATGAACACGAGTACAAGCTCAAGTTAAAACGATGTCTCTTTCCCCCCTTGTTTTACTTTATGCACCTTGCAATCATCCTCTTTTCTACTGGTGAGAGCTATGGAAGCAGCTTTCTTTTCCAAGCTCATCCATTCAGATCTCAATAATACACACTATCTGCTTCTATCCGCTATGGATTTTTTGTGTTTGCAACTAATCTTTTGCTACTAATTAAGGTGCTGGTTTTTCTTGTCCTCTTTAATGTGTTTTCACCCGTCTGTTGCTCATATTTTGAAATTTGTATTTGTCACTACGTAGATTTTGGCACGTCAAAACTTTACTTCATTTTATGTCCTAGATATCATTAGCAAAAAATGATTAGAAATAGTTTGAACATCAATTAGCACCTCCAATTTTGATCTTAGAATGGAGTCTCTAAAGTAATAGAATATTGTTTCTTCAAATTTATAGTAACATTTTTTTGCATATTTTTTTCTCACACTAATCAAAGTTGAGTTATCGATTGCTTGCCAGCGTGCATTCCATTTTCATTAGAATTCACCAACTTATTTAAATAAAAATAAATGGAAATAGGTCAATTTTCGTTTTGTCCAGTAACAATTGGATAATCTAGAGAGAGGGAAGCTACAAAACTTAGGAATGTACCGGAGTGAAAGTGTTATACTATGTCATTTATTAATGCCCAAGCTAGGTTATTCTAAGAAGCTTTTAGCTCTACTTTCATGGCTAACTCAACTAAATCTCTAGGAATGCAGGTGTCATACCATGTCAAATTCCCACTAAACAAGAAGTCAATGTTGAAGTAGAGGAGAGAATATATTAAACAAGGAAAAAACTCGCTCTTCTTTCATGGCTAACTCATCTAAATCTCTAGGAATGAAGGTATCATACCATGTCAAATGCCTGCTAAACAAGAAGTCTCAATGTTGAAGTAGAGGAGAGAATTAAACAAGAAAACAACTCTTTATTCTCTCTTGATCTTCATGTTCATAAAGGATGATATCATCATGCCCTATTTATACTACTCTACATGGACTAGTTTTTTTTCTTACAAAATCTAGATTATTCATAACTACAGCCCTCTTACAAGATCTAAATTTTTCTTAACGCTTAATTTCTTACAAACTCTAGAATATTTTGGAGTTCTCCACAAAGACTTTCTTGAATAATTTAGAATCTTCCGTCAAGTTAGTATTGTCATTCTTGCTTGCAACCGGTCCTTTAGTAAATAGATCTGTTGCTTGCTCTTTTGTCTTTACATATTGCAGTTTAATAATTCTTTCAATCATGTGCCTTTTTATGTTGTCCCAGCTACTGTTCTATATTTTGTTTCTATTGTTGATAAAGAAATTATTGGTTATTGTTTGTTGCACCAAGATATTACTTTTGAGCCTATACAGAATACATATCCAGTAGTCAATCGTCGTGGATCATGATCTCCGGCATAGTCCGCTTCGCAATATCTAGCTAAAGTATATTTTTCTCCTTTCATGTAGAAAACTCCAACATTAATGATACTTTTGGCATACCTCAATATTCATCCAACATCTTCTAGATACGGCTTCTTACGTCCAACCCTAAACCCTAAATCCTCTCACTACTGCAAGTGAAATATTTGACCTTCTCATAAGATAAATTAGACTTCCCACTAATTATCCATCCTCCAAGTCTTTTCCTTCATGAGCACATAATCTTGCATTTGCCTCCTTTGGTATTGATATTGGCTTGCAATCTAGCATTCCTACTTTCTTCAATAAGTTTGTGATATACCCTTGTCGGCAAAGAAACAAACCTTCCTTTGAGCGTTCTATCTCTAGCTCAAGAAAATGCTTCAATTCTCCGAGCTTCTTCATCTGAAAGTGAATTAATAAATTTTCTTTAATTTGCAAAATTTCTTCTTCAAGATCACCAATAATCATCAAGTCATCCACATATATTAGCACTATAGCTAGCTTAATTACTTTGGCCTTGACGAATAGGTTGGAACCTGTTGATGTCATTTTGAAATAATTTTGTATTAGAAATTTTGAGCTTGTTTTAAGTCGTAGATCACCTTTCTTAATTTGCATATATATTCTCGTTTGCTTTCAAATCCTCTTGGTTGTTTCATAACTCTCTTTAACCTAATTCTCCATGTAAAAAGACATTTTTTTACGTCCATCTACCATAACTTTTATTCTTTATCAGCTGCAAGTGCTAGTAAGACTCAAACAGTAGTTATCTTTACTGGACTAAATATTTCATCATAGTCTAGTCCATATTATTAAGAAAATTCTCGAGCAACTATTGAGTCTTATACCGTTCCAACCTAATTAGTGCTAAAATTAGATTGAATTTATTTTTGGAACGCAAAGAATAAAATGAATAGGTTGAATTTATTTTTCAAGGCATCCTAATTAGTGTTAAAATTTATCAAATCTAAATATCTAAACAAATATAAAATGATTAATCAGGTCGGATAACGTCGGACTTGGGATGACTGATTTGATTTCACGGAAATTTTCCATCGGTCACCAGGATAAATCCGGAAGTGCTAATAGAGGTTCATCCAAATGACCAACATTCTTAGACCCGTTTCTCATTAAAGGAATTTTTTTTTACAGTGTGCCGTAGCTGAAATTCGAAACTTAGATTTCTTGATTATCTATTGGAAGGCCTAACAATTATAGTCACTGTTCAGGCTAGCTAGACTAGCCCCGTGATTTACCTCCTCCGTGTTGATCCTTGGACAGATTGGCGGGGGCGCTGGGGCGAGCGTTTCGCCTTTTTTTTTTTTTGCCACCATGGGGCAAATATAAAATGAGCCATAAAGAAGAGGCACATGATCATTTCCTACAAAAATTTTAAAATAGTTGGGCAAAAGCAGCACAAAAGAAAAGAGGAAGAAATAAATAGAAGAGCTTTGTGCGATTAAGGAAACAATCATACCAGCGGGTGTGGGATCGCCATCGCAACCCGATCGAGCGAGTCAAATGTCCATGCCACCGACACTTGAGACATCAGGTGATTCATCCCAAGAGGCATGGAGAAACCGAAGGAGGATGGCTCTGGGGTTTCGTGGTGTGTCTACGGCGCTGCCAGACGGAGATCCTCGTGCAGGTTCGTGGGGGCATGGATCTGAGAGGCCTAGGGGAGGGTGGCTAGGATGACATCGGAGGGATGGAGTGGTAGGGGCAGTAGGGGTAATCGAAGGGTTTGATGATCATAGGGATGGTACTGTTAGTGTTGGCAGACGTTGTGCGCTATGTGGAAGATCGTTTGGGCGGGTTCGTAATCTTGGATCGATCGATATTAGAGGAGGCGATACTGCTGTTGCACTTCATTGAAGGTGGCGTCATCCATGGCAGAAGACCACAAGCATGTGATGCTGGACTAGGGTCATGTGGATGCGACGAGCGTCACACGAGACGGTCACAGCAGCATGATTTCGAGTGGAAGAAAAGAAGATATAGCAAAAACGCACAATCATGAAGAGAATTAGAGAATAGGATTTTAGTTTATTAAATTAAAATAAATTTATAATTATCTAATAAATTTCTTTCTAATTTATATATATATATTTTGACAAATATAATTTCAGATATCATTTCTAATCTATTTATTTTTATTTATAATTTTTTTTTATAAATTCATTTTAAATTCCATTTTATTTTTTTATATATATTATATTATATTTAAATGAAATAGATTAATAATTTTATAATAAATCTGTCTTTGATTTATTAAAATTTAAAATAGATTTTAATTTTATTTAAAAAAAATATCTTTGGAGTTACCGAATGCAGCTGTAGGAATTAAGGAAGAAAGATGTTGATATGACAGATTTGATTGTGGCTGTCAAATAACTCATATACAAGTAATTGCTTATATGCAGATTTAGTCGACTCAGTTGATGCAATCAATCAACTAAGGTAGGTTGATGTCGATTGATCAAGTGAATTCTAGTACATTGGCACCAAGAGCTCCATGAAGGGCTTCAAGAGGGGATCTTAGCAGCATGTAATAAGTGAATACATCAGTCATTCTTGAGCAATCTTGTAAAATATAAAAAATTGAAACTACGTCTTAAAAATAAAAAATAAATTTTAAAAAAAATTAGGAGTGTTAGAAATTTTTCGAGGATTAATTTGAGAATATATGAATTAATTTGAATTAAGTATAAATTGAAATAGAATATAATTAATCAAAAATCTAAGTTAATTTAATTAAACATTAGGTTCAAGATTATAAATCGAAGTCACTGTTTGATTTCTTCTCCACTCGATAATGATATTTGCCCGAGCCTTCCCCGAACGATCGTCAATCTCCATCGCCACCGTTTCTTCTCCGATCGCGCCGGTCACCAGCCACCGGCCAGGAGTTCGAGATTGCGAGCCACTGCTTCTTCCTTCTTTCTCCGATCGCACCCGATCACCGCCGTCGCCCGATCGAGCTTTGCTTTCTTCGCCGATTGCTTGACACCGCCGCCCCTTCCTTACTCGAGCTCTTTCCAGGCGCTACCAACATCGCTTGCCAGCCGCAGAGGGTTCTGATCAACTCCGATCAGAGCTAAGCTAGGTCAATTCCGATGCTGGTTGAGGGGAGCTACGATAAGAATCTAGGTTTGGTTGAATTGAATGTAGTTGATGCTTCTAATAGGGTTAGGTTAGGTTGATGATTGAGTTTTTCTCTGTGTTTTTGGGTGGATGGGTGAGCAATAGCTTGTACGGATCTTGTTCACCTCTCCGGCACAACAAGGACATGTGGATCGGGTCGGATCTATTGGTATTGATTGTTGTCGGCCAACTTCTCCCTGTCGATCAGATTTGGGTTAGGTTAGATCCAGGATCGCCCAAAATTGGTGGCAGTCAGACATAGGTAAGTGGAATTCTCCAATTTCTGTTACTCTTCAGGAAATTTGAAGCTGGGACATTCCCAGTTGATTCTGTTGGTTACTGTCACAGCAATGTCGATTAGTTTTTGCTCGGATTCGGACACCTTGTCGCCAATCCCAGCCATCGCCGGTGACTGCTACTTGTCTGATTTTCCACTAGTGAGGGTAAGAACGAGTTTATGATTTCTAAAGGGTTTTTTTAATACTTAAATTAGGATGCTATTTTGTAGATGGTTATGTTGGTTATAATGTATGGATATGAAACTTTGAATGGGTTGATATTTAAGTTTGTGTAACTAAAATGTTCTTGCATGAACCTAGTTTAGGTAGTTTGGTATGTGTTAAACCAAGTATTGAAATGGAACCTAATTAGGGTTTTTATATACCACCTTTAATTTGGATGTGTGGATTAAGAGCAATTATGTTCACAC
>JBBUKS010005701.1:0-12653 GCA_038050645.1 Hedychium gardnerianum | reverse complement strand
CGTAATTTTTTGAATTGACCAAATGACGCACCGCACTTTGGTAATTACAAAAGGACACATTAATTTGTTCGATCTTCCTATTCTATCCCTCCTGTCAACTACATGTAATCTTAACATCTCTCCCTCCCTCTTCACTCGTGGAAAGTAAAATTCCCTTTCTCTCTCTCACCTTTTAATTTTTAATTAACTCGAATTTAATTTTTTTAAAAACTTTTAGACCACCGCTAAGAAAATTAAAAATAGTATTGAAGGACATATCAAAATTCACTGATCAATCTAGAAAGCTCAAATTATATCCATTTCGAGTCTTGTGAATTTCTAAAGTTATAAAGAGTTAAATATACCCTCTACTATTATTTTTGAATTCTCTAGTAGTGATCTAGAGGTTTTAAAAAAATTAAATTTTCTTTTCTACTTGGTCCTGATTTAAGAGCGTATCAAAATCACATTGGGCCTAGTCTTCCCGAAACAGACCCAGCATATGAGAAAACGAGAAAAGAGAAAAAAAAATATAGATTTATTTTTTTCAAAACTTCTGAATCATTATTAGGGGAGCCAAAAATAGTATTGGAAGACATATTTAGACTTCTTGCAACCTCAAAAATTTACAAGACCTGAAATGAGTACAATCTAAACTCTCTAAGTCGATCAGTGAATTTCGATCAAAACTCACTAATCGACCTAGAAACCTTAGATTGCAATCATTTAAGATCATGTAAGTTTATGAGATTGCAAGGAGTCCAAATATACCTTCTATTATTATTTTCGGCTTTCCTAATAGTGGTCTAGAGGCTTTGAAAAAAATAAATTTCTTTTTCTTTTCTTATCTTCTCCTATGTTGGGCCTGGTCCTAGTATGGGGAGATCAGATCCAACGTGGTTATAATATGTTCTAAGATCAAGACTAAGTAAAAAAAAATTTAGTTCTTTCAAAACCTCTGGACCACCACTAAGGAAGCCAAAAATAGTATTGGATGATACATTTGGACTCTTTGCAATCTCAAAAATTCATACGACCTTAAATGGATGCAATCTGAGTTCTCTAGGTCAATCAATGAATTTCGATTAAAATTCACTGATCAACTTAGAGGCCTCAGATTGCACGCATTTCAAATCCGATGAATTTTTAAAATTATAAGGAGTCTAAATATAACTTCTATTATTATTTTTAATCTTTTTCTAATGGTGGTCTAGAATGAATAGGTGAGAAAAAAAGAGAGAGATTTACTTTTTCACAAGTAAGAGAGAGGGTGATAGATATTAAAATTACATTCGGTTGATAAAAGAGATAGAATGGAAAGACTAGATAAATTAAAATGTCCTTTAGTCATTACCAAGGTAGGATATATCTAAAAAAAAAAAACCGTAATTCAGAAAATTATGTGTGCCGTTTGGTAAAAACCGTAATTTTAAACGTGCCCTTGATATTTTAAAAGTTGATTTTGAAATATATATTTTTAATTTATCTAGTAGACGAATAGGAAGAGAAATTGACAATGAAAAGTGCATGCATGTGAGTTGAAGAAGATCAACCGGGTAAGTAGGCCATCATTGCCTACTTTGTTGCCTTCTGGCCATCAAATCCCGAGAACAGCTCAAAAATCCTTCCAAAAATCTCCATGTCTGTGAAGTTTAATTCAATGAATGAGACACCATCACGCTTTAGATAGGCAACACAGCATGTGAATAACGAAACACTCACCTCATGCTCATATCTATATATTTATTATTTAACACAAGAACACGTTATCGAATATAGATAGACACCATAACACGCTATATAGATAAGCATCGTGTTATTCTATTCTAGTGCGAAATCTATATATTTATTATTTTAACTTATTCTTCTTCTATATATTTACTACTCATTCGTTAATCCAATAACTATAACCAAAACTTAACTAAAACTGTTAATTTTTATTTTTGACCTAAATTTATGATTAATTTTGAGTGTGATCATCTTTTATTAAAAAAAACAAAAAAAATTAGAAAGGACCTCCTCCATTCCAATAAAAAAGAGCAGCGCCCTTTCCCACAAAAATTATATATAAATTTGATAAGATTCGACGGCCGTGATTTGGCGGTGGCCCGACCGCAGCCCAATTAAATAACCGGCGCCCCCTTAAACTGCAACACGAAGACTACTGAGGAGGTAAGGTCACCCATTACGTGAGCATCTTTTAAATACTCCTCCTGCCTCGCCTTCTTTAAAGCCAGATCCACTTCGGTGGCGGAAGCGGAGTGCGGAGGCGATGGATTCCTTCAGGGGCAGGCTCGAGGAATACTTGAAGCGGCGCAGCTACCACCGCGTCGGACGTGAACAGGATCCACGCCGGAGATTCATCCAGGCGCAGCTCGGAGGCGGAGGGAGGACCAGTCCTCGCCGCCGGTTCTGGAGGATCAAGATCCCATCGCGCCTCGTCTTCCTGCGCCTCCGGAAGGCGGCTTCACCCCGGAGGTTCCTCAAGAGGATCCGCGACGGCTACGTGCGGTTTATGCTCGGGCTCTCCGACGCGGTCCCCGTCGGCATCGGGTACGGCTTCGGAGGGTACCAATTCGGCGGGGACGATCACCAAATGAGGTTCGCGGCGCCGAAGGAGTACGACGAGAAGGTGCTCGTCGAGATATACAAGTCGCTCGTAGCAGCCTCAGTACCCACCACCGCCGTAGCGGTGCGGCGATAGGCGCGCGCGGCCCTCCGGCGACGGCGGCACCCACAGTTTATTTTTAACAGCTGGTTTATGTGATCAGATACCATTGTCCGATCGATGTGTTTATTAAATAAAAGATCCTTCGTTTTTTTGTCACTAATTATCTTTACATAAACTGGATTAAATGTTTATTTTTATTTATATCTAATACAAAAGTATCTATTTCTAAAAATATATCACTTATCTAAATTTGTCTTCCATCTGTTAAAATAAAATTGATCGAATGTATATCAAAATTTTAATTTGAAATTGCACCTTAAAATTCATTTTTAAAATTCTAAATTTATTATTTATTAATATGATGTGATGTCAAATTAGTTATGTTAGATATATTTTTTTAAAAAAATATTGTATTAATATAATATGATAGGCAATCGACAAGCCTACCTAATTGTGTCTCTAGTTCTAGACATTTGTGTTAAATTTATTGGACTGATCACGCAATTAAGAAACCAACCAAGTGCATTAGCCGCCACAACATGACCTTGGAATGGGTCCCACTTCATAAATAAATGGAATTTCTTTTTAATATCCATTATTTTTGGATGATTAAATTACATCTGCAGTGCATGTTTTTTTTTTTTTGGCTGGTGAAATGTAAATATTGTAAAATATGAGATGTAAAAAATAGATGACGTACACGGCTAAAATTGAAATATCCTAAAACTAGAGAAAAAGGACAAAGAAATTCAAAGAGGGTGCGTTTAAAGCCCTTTGGGCTTTGGGATCAGCTGATGTGGCGGGACCAGACAACACTCCAAGACAACGCATCACACCCGTCCATTTGTCACCTTTCCTCTGCTCTGAGTCCCCCGAAATCTCCACGTCATCAACACGAGTCGACGTGCCGCGGAGGCAAAGCAGCAGATCCCACTCGTGGATCGTGCGCGCTGGGTCCTTCTTGTGGAGACTGTCGGACGCTTTGAAGAGATCAACGGACGGCTTGGATGACCGCATGGAAGGATGTCGTGGAGGAATATGCGACCGTTTGGAATTTGAAATGGATCTCCCTCTCCCGAAAGCGAGCCGTTACGTTCGTCGTTTCCCCTTTTTAATTCTGCTTCGTTCCCTATATTTTATTCACACATCTACCAGTTTAAACTTCGAAGCCCGACTTCTTTCTCTCGGAAACCTAAATCAGATCTATGAATATGGTTTAGCTACTCAGATATCGGGATTTCTCGCTATTCAGGTTGGTGTTGATCGGTCCATCGGCCATGGTTTGCGGTCGAGATCCAAAATTTGCGAGATTTTGCGGCGGGTGGTGATCTGTGATTTTTCGATAGGTATGTTGGTGCTGTCCCTGTCTAAGGTTCTTGTTTAATTGGCGATCAGGTATCTAAAGCCGACACCGATTGGATCTCTCATCTGTTCTATTTAGTTGCCAAAATTAGGTTTATCTAGTCATGATCTTATGATTTAGTTTATTTTTTTCTCCCGAAAAAGAGATCAGTTTTCTGTTCTGTATTTACAAATCATTCTTGGTTCATTGAAGCTTTGTAAAGAAATAAAAGGTGACAATGGGCGGAGAGAAGGGTGGTTCCAAAAGTGGTGGATTCTTTCACCTCTTTGATTGGAACCGGAAGTCTAGGAAGAAATTGTTCTCCAATTCGCCTGGTGAGTCTACTTGTGTCTATCAATTCTTATGGTAAAAAAAACTCCTTTTTGATTCAAAGTTTGAATATTTCCTCATGTTCGTCATTTAGAGGGCACAAAGCAAGGGAAGAGAAACACTGATAATTTGCCAGCGACGCAGCTCCATCTGGTGAGTTTGATTTTTTGCTGCTTCGTTTACAGCTTGTTTAAGTTGGATTGCATTATCAATGGCCAAATCATGTAATTTCAGATTGATGATGACGAAATATTTGCCGTTCCAAGTGTCAAAGGAAGTAGTGACTATAGTTGCGCTTCATCGGTGACTGATGAAGATGGCAATGGAACAAGGGCCCCTGGTGTTGTGGCAAGGCTTATGGGTCTTGATTCCATGCCAACATCAGGAGCTTCAGAGCCATACTCCACTCCTTTCTTTGATGCGCGATCTTTTCACTACAACCAGAGCCAGAGAAGTCCTAACTTTTACACAAATGAAAAATCCAACTATGTTCCCCACAAAGCTGAGGGTTACTTCAGGAAGACCACGGAGACCAGGTTTCAGAAGATGCCCAGCAGCCCCATAGAAAGGTTCCAAAGGGAGATATTACCTCCAAGGTTGGGAAAGTCCCTTCCACTAAGCCACCACAAGTTGGTATCTCCAATCAAGAACCTTGGCTTCACATCAGCAAAGAATGCAACAGAAATTATGGAGGCAGCTGCAAAGATTATTGAACCAGGACTGCAAATACATCCTAGTACAAAAGGGAAGATAAGTTCACCTTCAATTCCTATAAGAGTTCGCGAGCCCAAGGATAACATATCTGCTACAGAAAGGGTGTCGCGACTGTTACAACTGTCCCGAGCACCTGTTGAGTTGGATGATCCTCAGTTCTCGAGAGGACAGTCCTTAAACAGGAACTGGAATAGGACTGAAGATATTGTTATTGTTAGGTCCTCTCCAGATCCTTATGATATCAATGGAGCTGGAGCAAGAAGTAAGGGTAGATCCATCTCTTTAGCCATACAAGCTAAAGTTAATGTTCAGAAAAGGGAAGGCTTAGGCTCATCAAGTAGGAGTACAATAGTTCAGAAGGAGAATGAAGAATACAAAGTAAATCAACCATTCAGGACACAAGTAAACAACCAGAAGAATAAACCACCAAAAAAGCCTTCAGCAGCCAATGCTTCTGGTGTCCTCAGACAAAACAATCAGAAGCAGAACTGTCAATCAAGCAAAAGCAAATTGAGTGTAAAGCAATCGAGTCAACAGCAAGGAAGGAAGATTCCATCTTCAGATCCTTCATCTGGAAAAAACAAGAATGCAAGCAAGCTTTCAGGAACTTCGAGAAATAATTGCAGGAAAATCACAGGCCTTGATATGGAAGGTTCATCCTCCAGTAACAAGGATTTCCCACAAAAGAAAAGGTTAATAGAAGGAAGCTTCAGCAGTGAGAAGAGTTTGCCTTCTTACGGAGGGCTAATGAAAAGACATGAAACGCAAGTTGAATCTAATGTGATAATAGATGAGCGCACAAAACGACCTGAGGATAACAGAAATGCCACTGACATCATATCTTTTACTTTCACATCCCCGTTGATAAAAACATTTAGTGCATCTCAATCAGGCGGTTTGGTGGTTGATAAGTGGGACAAAGGGAAGGGTAGTTGTTTAGAAAATAATTTTTCAGATGTTGACAAGAGTCTATTATCATCAGGATTGAATGTTTTAGGTGGTGATGCATTGAGTCATCTCTTAGAACAGAAATTAAGAGAATTGACTTCTACTGAGCTATCCTGCGACTTCACCAGAACAGCAAAGCTCACGGCTTCTGCTCCAACTCTGCAAAATGTAGAATCTTCTTGTAATGTTTTGAACACACCGACAACACCACACAAGGAGTTACAACCTATATCATATAAAGATAGACACGGAATTGCAGTTAACTCTGGAGTTTCTTCAACAAATTCTCAGGTTATTGCAATAAATAATAAGCTATTTGTAAATTATTTTTCACAAATTTCTACATATCAAAATTGCTTATCTTATCCAATTCTTGTTGGTTTGATATACACTGGGATATGACTTATTAGTCAAGATACACACAAATGGTACTCGCTACTTACTTGCACATGGATCCTGGGTAATCTTTTGGCATTTCTTCCCCGTAGGCACACTTGTTAAGTCTGGCATCATAAGGAAGCAGATTTACATTGTTCAATCATTCATGTCTGATAACTTCAACAAACCAAAAAACATTCTTAGGCAACATGTCGACAAATAATAGTTGAGACTAACTCTTATATGCACGATTTGTAAATGCCGATAGAATACCTAGATCAAAGATATTTAGGCATGCGTCTTTTATGAAGTAAATAATGCTTGAGTTCATACTTTAATGCCAAATTGATTTCTCTATATGATCATTAATATTAAATATTTCTTGATTACCCGAGAAAACACAATTATTTGAGTAAGTTTTGACTCTAACTTTTCTGGACAAAGTGCTGTGTCTTCTCAAACTATGCCTCACATGCATATCCATAATTCTCCCTGCAATTTTAAATGTCCAATTCCTTTGTGTTGTTTTTATTCCAACGTCCAATGTCCTTATGATGAAATAACAATAGCTTTCGAATATATGTTTCTCACTGTGAATCTAGGAATTCTTAAACTATGATACAGTAATTGCGTTTATTTGTGGGTTAATTGACAAGTGATTTTCTTTGTGCTTATGAGCAATACAAGCAAATTACTCTGAGAAAGATACTCAGCTTGAAGTTTTTCCAAGGTCATCGTAGTTGTTATCCATTATGAGAAAAATATGCTTCAACCATTGTGACATGTGCCCGATGCCCAAGAGTTGAACTGCCTCATCACTTGTGTTTCATCTTCTCAAGAAACTATCAATTGTAGGGCTTCATTCTTGTGGCAAGTTAAAAGGTTTTATTTTAACGCCTAATCCAATTTCAGGCAGTAGAAGTTGAAAACGATCAAAGCAGCAGCGATAATGCCTGCATGGAACCAAATTACAATCATCAGAGTCCACTCTCCGTATTTGATGTCTCCTTTTCAAGTGAAAGCTGGCAGTTAACGGAGAGCCCAGGAAGTGCATATGGTAAAGCATTGCTTGCTGGATATGTTTTTATTTAATTCTTCCTATATCTGACTTGTGCTACTAATTTTTCCAGGAAGCGACCTTTGTACATCATCTGTGAATGCTCGGAACATTGCTCACTTGCATTCAAGTAAATCAGTTGAAGCAGAACCTGAGTTGTTTGATTCAGCTTCTTCTATTGCTAAAGATCATCAGGAGAGTACAACAGCCCATATGAAACCAAACGAGCAGGAACTGCATTATGTGAGGAAAACATTGTGCCGCAAAGGTTTGACGTCTGAGGATTTAGGTTCATACTACTTAAATGGTGTTGCATCTTTTGAAGGTAATAATGGATACCTACAAGAAGAGGTAATAGGTGATAAGGGAAGGAGCAAGTTGCTATATGACTGTGTCCAAGAATGCTTGGAGTTGAAACATGATCATCATTTCAAGGCAGGATATCAAGCATGGAACAAGGGAACAATGTCGACTAGGAAGGATATGGCACAAGATGTTTATGATGAAATTTCAGGATGGAAATCCATGAGTAACTGGATGGTAAATGAACTTGTGGCAAATGACATGAGCACTCACTTGGGAAGTTGGCTGGAGTTTGAGATTGAAGCATTTGAAACTGGCAAGCAAATTCAAAGACAGATACTGAGCTTGTTGATTGATGAAGTTCTTGTTGATTTCCATATCAAATAACTATCTCAACCTAAGATTCGTTTCATTTAAATTACCTCATTAGCAATCACCAGTACATTCTAGGCCATATTCATTCAGTTGGGAAGAATGATGCACCAATTTACAAGTGATTGAATTAATGAAATGGTTTGAGTCTGTGACTTCCTTATGATCATCTTCGACCTTTTGCAGAGAATAATGATGCAAAATCGAACCATTTGCTTAATAACTGATGATAACGTAGTGATCAACCCTGTTGTTTTATATGGTGTATTCATTCTTCCATTTAGCTAGAGAGAAATATAGTGAGCCTCTCTGGTCTCTGGACCATGTAACGAATTATGTTTTATCAGAGCAAAAATGTTTCCTTGTAGTTCCTGCAAGGGATATGAGCAAAATCCTAATTGGCAGTATGTTAATTTCTCTTTCAAATCCTAATTGGCAAAGTTGAATGATCCAAGTCTTCTGTGGTTATCAATCCTACCACTTTGAACAGTAAGAAAAATTCAAAAACAACAAAGGCATCAATCATTTATCAAAGAAGTTCTTGATTAAGATGATAAATTATGTGCAGAACATTTCTGCTAGTTCCAAGACTTCTCATAAAAATGACTCAATTTTTTTTTTCTTTGGGAAAACAAAGATAGTTGTTTGTCCATGCCAAGGAATAATCATGGACTTCAATCCCTCTGCAGTTACTCCTTACTCCTGCAAGTGAATTAGAAGCAAGTAATTAATCTTCAGCTATTTGAGTCAAGTTCAGCAAGAGATGAAGCTTACTCCATCTTCGTCACCGGTTGTGCATGCAGGCCTTCGAGGTGGAAGCTGATGATGAGGAGTGCGCTGCAGCAATGGTAACACAGAAATCAAACCAACAGATATTATATCGAAAATTTGATATCTTCATGTTGGTACTGGCTGTACTGTTGAGACAAAATATGCATGCCATAAACGTATACCTTCAACTTGGGCTTGAGAGATTCAACAGCCGTTTTTGACTTTGGACTTGTTCCTTGCTGCACAAAGGGAGAAATTTCATCTTAAAAATGTGGAAAGTCGGCGAATTTAGTCTTATTAAATTAACCGCCTCAGCCTCAGGACAAGCTTTATTAATAAAGTTGACTATTGGATCCAAAAGTCAACTTTGTAAGTCTTTTTCAAAGTTGACTATTGGACATGTCAACCATTTGATGTCAGCCTTGTTATGTAGAATAGTCAAAATTGACTTGTTAACTCAATCATAAAAATTGCCTCTTTTTTTTTTATCTTTGTTAACTCAATCATCCGGAAATGAATTACGAAATGTTTTCTCCTTGTTCTTTCATAAAAGAATGATAAAAAAGAATAGCGACAATTACAATGACCACACATATTTCATTCTTTTTTGCAAGACAAGTAACAATGTTCTAAAAAGCAATTTTATCCGAAGTGAGACCCTGTAGATTTTGATTATATGATTGCAAGCTCTCTTAATACAACTTCAATTGTTGGCATAGCTAAATAGCATCTTCTTTGTTAGCATGTGAATTCAATCTAATTGACAATTTATGGTTTAACGTCTTCAATAATCTAAAAGCATAATTGAGAAGTAAATTATACCTTGCCGAGGACCCAGTCAGCAGAATCAAAGTAAGCTCTTTCATGGTCCTACATCCGAACAAAAACAAAAGAAAAGAGAAATCAAATGTTAGGTCTCCAACTCTCCACTTAGTCAATTCATTTTTTGGAGAAAAAAAAGAGCATTTTCGTGCAGTCACTGTGGACAATTTCGATCTTACATTTCAAGCAATAATGTCACAGTAATCACTTCCATGGTAAATTTCAATCAGAAGGTTAACTATGCGGCAAAATCTAGCATGTCTAAATCAAGAACAATGGACAATATTAAATGAGCTTGCTTAAAGACGAAGTTAGAGACATCTTACACTGTGTGATGAATAACAGAAGCATAACATTTAAAATGTCAAAAACTTGCCTTGGAGATTAATGGCTTTTTGGCTACAATACCTTAATGTCAAAAACGCCGCCTCGGCAAGCGCTGTCGTAGTTGGCGCGCCTGCGGTTGTCGAGCAGGACCAAACTGCCTCGGAGGCCTGCTTGAACTTGAGGGAGGCGGCCTCCCGGAGGTGCTCGGAGGATTGGGCGTGGCGGTCAGGGTGGAACTGGAGGGCGGAGCGGCGGAAGCCCTTTCAACTCCTTTACTTCCACGATTTAGATCTAGGGCACTGATCGGGTAATAAATTTGATTCGGCGACAAAAACCTTTTTTTGTCGCCAAATTCGTCCCTGATTTGGGGACGAATTTTGTTTTCGTCCCAAAATTGGGGACGAATTACATTTTCGTCCTTAAATTTGGGCAGAATAAACATAAATAAATAAAAATTATATTCGGGAAATCGTGAAATTACCTAGAGAACTCAGAATTACATGAAATCAGTTTCTATGCACTCATGTAGTTATGAGGATTACGTTCATCAACTCAAATAGTTTTTTTAGGTAATTCTACGATTTTTTGAATATTTTATCTTTTTTTATTTAAGTTAATTCTACGATGAATAATTTATTCGTCGCAGATTCAGTGAAGAATCCTGCCAAATTTCAATAAATTCTGCGACGAATATTTATTTGCCTTTGATTACCGATAAATTTATTTCGTTGTTATTTTGTGATAATTTAAATTTTTGTCGCAAAATTTATTATAATTTTAGGATAAATTTTTTTGTCGTAAGATTTTATCCCTAAATCTTTTTTTTTTTTTTTATAGTGTATGAGGCTCCTTTGTCTATACTGTTTTTGGACATTCTCTTTTTCAATTTGCTAATGCTCTAAAATAAATGGTGTGATCTATTTAATTTTAGAGAAGTTTTTTTTATTGATTATTAAAATAAATTAAAAAGTATTCTTGATGAATAACTTAAAATTTAGTATTCTATGATTATACATTTTATTTTATTTTTATCAATATATTATAATTAAAAATTTAATAATATATATTTAAATAATAATTTAATATTCTTCTATTAATCGTAGTCCCGAAAAATACAGATGAAAAGATATGGTTCAAAATGTACTTTCAATGACAGAAGAGCATGGGAAGGTGTGTTGATCCACTTTCTATTGTTAAACGGTGTTAAAATGGGTTGATCAGGCCGCACACAACTTCAACTAAGTTTGGCTTGATTTGTCACGTGTCGTGCTTGGCAGTGTCTCGTTTGTCGCAGCGTGCTTAGCATGTCTTTATTTGTAATAGGTCGTGCCGGCACCACCCATGATTTTGGGGTCAGTTGCTCAAGCTGAAGCCCAAGTTCAAATCCAAGCCTAGCTCAAGCCCAATTGAGTTGTGCTCGATCTAGTCCAAATCCAGGCCCAAGCTCAAGCCAATTAATTTTAAATAAAATAATAAAAAAATATTTTTAAAAAAAAAATAAAAATGAGAAATCATTATATTTTTATAAAAATCTTTAGATTTTTTTTCTTCTAATTTTTCAAAAAAAATAAAAAAAATCTTATATATTTTTATTTAAATATATAAATGTAAGTATTCTGCAAGCTCTGACATGTAGGTCAAGCTCGACTTGGGTCCATGCAAGCTCTGACATGTAGGTCAAGCTCGACTTGGGTCCGCTCTGACATGTAGGTCAAGCTCGACTTGGGTCCGCTCTGACATGTAGGTCAAGCTTGACTTGGGTCCATGCAAGCTCGACATATGTAGTTCATGTCTTCCTAATATATTGATCACTATTAAAACTAATTAAATTAATTTTTATGATTTATTTTTTCATGTTAATTTTAAAATAGATCGACAAGAATATTGAGATGAACGTTCACTTTTTTACCACCGTGTGCGATCCAAATTCAAATCTTTGGCAAACAGAGCCATTGATGCTAACAATTGCCATGTCCAACTACGTGGAGACATTTATAATAGGAAATAAAAAAAGAAGAAAAAAAAACAATTTGACACTAACCAGAATTAGGGCTAATGAACTCACGAAAAAAAGGGTGTAGTTTCTGGTGTTGATATTTTGCTTCAGAATATGCAAGTATTGTAATTGTTCTCAGGGCGTAAGGTTGGAAAACAAGAGAAAGTATTTGCAAGCATTCGCGGCTGTGAGCTCACAATGAAGCTTGCAGCCTCAATGAAATTGCGACTAAGGCTACGCGATTGTCATGAGTTTGTGGTTGCAAATGGTTGCGGTCTTGGTCCCAAGGGTTTCTTTAACAGTTTAATTTTTATATCACTTTTTTTTTTTGTCACGAAGGAGAAGGGGAGCCTTCGCTGTGGCAAAAGGTGAAACACTCGTATCCAGCATTTCTGTCAGTTCGTCTTAGGACTAATACGGAGAAGGTAAATCACGACTCATTCCGTGAAGATAGAAGGGGAGCCTTCGCGCCGTATGATCTAGTGGTCACATGCTCGAATTGCGAAAACAGTATTGCAAGATAAAGTTGCATGCACTTTGCGCGATAGGGTATTTTTCAAATTTAGGTAGTAAATAGCTAAGAAAGCTTATAAATAGGTAAAGATTAGGAGGTTTTTTTAAACTCAAGAAGACTAACGTGTTT
>JBBUKS010005690.1:0-12654 GCA_038050645.1 Hedychium gardnerianum | reverse complement strand
TGGTCCTTCGTTTGAGGGGGGGATTGTTGGGGTTGCAAGGTTGCAAACAAAGTCCCACATTGAAAACACATGGGAAAAATCATAGGCTTATAAGGGAAATATCTCTCTATTGGTATGAGACCTTTTGGGTAGAGACCAAAAACAAAATCATGAGGGCTTAGACCCAAAATGGACAATATCATACCATTATGGAGATATCTAAATTTCTTCGGTCCTAACAAGATAAACTAGATGCTAAGTCTGATAAGTGTCTATTTATTGGTTACCCAAAGAAAACAAGGGGTTATCAATTCTATTATCTCTTGGAACAAAATGTGTTTGTCTCAAAGCATGCTGTATTCCTAGAGAAAGAGTTTCTCTTGCAGGAAAACAGTGAGAGTGAGATTGAACTTGAGATAGTTCAAGAGACTCCAATAGACACTGAAGAGATGCCTAATCAAGAACTATAGCTAAACTCATTATGATGAGGTAATAACTGAATCTATTAATACACCGCCTCTTTGTAGATCTAGGAGGACATGTCAAATTCCTGAAAGATATGGATTTTTTATAAGTGAATCGAAAGACGTGTTACTCATTGAGGATGAGGAGCCTACTAGCTATGAAGAAGTTCTGAAAAGTTTAAAAGGGATAAATGGTTAAGCGCCATGAAGTCGGAAATGGATTTCATATATGAAAATTAAGTTTGAAACTTGGTGGACCCACCCAAAGGCATAACACCTATTAGGTCCAAGTGGGTTTTCAAGAATAAAAATGACATGGATGGTAATGTGATTAACTACAAAGCAAGATTAGTGGCAAAAGACTATCGTCAAAAATAAGGTATTGATTATGACGAAACCTTCTCACCAGTAGCCATGCTTAAATCCATTTGGATACTCCTGGCCATAGTAGCTCATTACGATTATGAGATATGAAAAATAGATGTGAAAATAACTTTCCTAAATAAAATTTTGTTCAAGGATGTGTATATGATACAACCTGAGGGTTTCACATCTGTTGACCAAAATAAAGTATGCAAGCTTTAACGATCTATTTATGGACTGAAGCAAGCATCCAAGAGTTTGAACATCTATTTTGATGAGGTAATCAAAGAGTTTGATTTATCACAAAACCCAGATGAACCCTGCGTGTAAATAAAGGTTAGTGGGAGTGAAGTCGTGTTCCTAGTGTTATATGTTGATGACATATTGCTCATAGGAAATGATGTATCTATTCTACAGTCAGTTAAAATTTGGTTATTAAAAATATTCTCCATGAAAG
This sequence comes from Hedychium gardnerianum, assembly GCA_038050645.1. Classification (NCBI taxonomy): domain Eukaryota; kingdom Viridiplantae; phylum Streptophyta; class Magnoliopsida; order Zingiberales; family Zingiberaceae; genus Hedychium; species Hedychium gardnerianum. The sequence continues at coordinate 11,391 of JBBUKS010005690.1, read as the reverse complement.
ACATGGGAGAAGCAATCTATATCCTTGGGATCAAGATTTATAGAGATAGATTAAGACAATTGCTTGATCTTTCATAGTCTACATACATAGATAAAGTGTTAAAACAGTTTAACATGGATAAATTCAAGAAAGGTTTTCTTCCCATGAGACATGAGATTCATCTTTCAAAGTCTATGTGCCCGAACACACAAGACGAGAGGATTCGCATGAGTTAGATCTCGTATGCATTAACTATAGGATCAATAATGTATGTTATGTTATATACTAGGCCTGATGTATCGTACGCTCTGAGTGTCACGAGTAGATATCAGTCGAATCCAAGTATGGATCATTGGGTGGTTGTTAAGGCAATCCTTAAGTACTTAAGAAGAACTAAGAACTTGTTCTTGGTATATGGAGAAGGTGACATGATTATACGTGGGTGTACTGATGCCAGCTTTTAGACAGACAAGGACAACTCCAAGTCTCAATCTGGATACATATTCGCCTTAAATGGAGGCGCAATAAGTTGGAAAAGTTTCAAACAAGAAACCGTTGCTGATTCTACCACTGAGGCAGAAGACATTTCGTCTTTTGAAGCAGCAAATGAAGTGGTTTGGATCAAGAAGTTCATCATTGAACATGATGTGGTTTCAAGCATTGTTGAAGCATTACCATTTTACTACGACAACAATGGAGGCTTGCTAGTTGATGTTGTTTCCGTTAAACGTCATCCGACAGGTATAATTCCTAAATGAAGTTTTTATCTACGGTTATGTCTTGCACACGTGTGTTCTTGTGGTTGTGTGTGATGCATATTGTGATAATTTAGAAATTTATTTCGCTCCCACTATATGTGTTGGTGCAATCGTCCTCGGTCAAGGTTGACCAAGTTGACTAAGCTCGGGCAGGCTCAAGCTTGAGTTTCGATGTTTGGACAATATGTGAGAAAGAAGTCAAGTAGGTCAAGGGACGACCAAACACTTGATAGAGGAAAGACCTAGTGAGACTAGGTTGTGGAAGACCTAACTGGGTTAGGCAAGAGAAAAGACCTAGTGGGACTAGGTAGTGAAGGTCCTAGCAGGGCTAGGCAATGGAAAGTCCTAACTGGAGGTTAGGCAACGAGAAATCCTAACTGGATGTTAGGCAGTGGAAAACCTAGTTGGGCTAGGCAATGGAAAGTCCTAGTTGGGAACTAGGTAATGAAAGTCCTAGTGAGACTAGACAAATGAAAGACTTAGTTGGGAACTAGGCAATAGAAGTCCTAGCGGGGCTAGGCATTGGAAGATCTAGTTGGGAACTAGGTTAAGTCCAAGGTGGGTCAGCTGGGAGCTAAACACTTGGCACGAGGCAAACCTAGTTGGGAACTAGGTTAAGTCCAAGATGGGTCAATTGGGAGATGAACACTTGGCATGACACGAAAAGTCCAAATGGGTCAAAGGTTGACCAAATACTTGGTAAAGAAGTCCTAGAGGGGCTAAGCAAGGGAAAGTCCAAGTCGGTCAAGAGTTGACTGGATACTTGGTGAAGAAGTCCCAATAGATCAAGCTGTAAGATCGAAAAGAGTGCTAGAGGGGGGTGGGGGGGGGGTGGGGGTGAAGCGCTTATCGCTTTCTCACACTTTTTCTTAGAAATTCGAGTATGCAGTGGAATAAAAAGAAATGGAAAGAAGAACAAGGAAAAACAAAAGATGACACGTTTGTTTTTATTTGGTTCATCGCCCGATGACGGCTAGTCTAAGGCCCACACCCGAATGAGTGCTTTCAATGGAATCCACTATCAATTTGAATAATACAAAATATGTGGAACTTGAAATGCAGTAATTAACAACAATACCGACAACTAAGAAAGTAGAAGCTCGAGCTCTCGTTGTCGGGGTAGCGTTATGGCATCATAGAATAATTTTTGGAGCAGCGTCTGAGCATGAAAGTCGTATGGAATCCTTGTCCCAAGCTGCTGGTCAAAGTCTTCTTTCCCATCCAAGCACCTCTATTTGCATTGAGGCTCCTCTTTCTGAGTTGATTTGATCGGATCTGAGTTAGCCGCGCCTTATCCGCTTCTAGGCAATTCAATCCCTTTGAGGCGTCTCAATCCTTGACGTGGCTCGATCTGATCGTAGCGCAACTCTAGCGAGTCTATCTCAACCCAGACACCTCAATCCCTTTAAGGCGCCTGGTTGTTGACGTGTGCCGTCCAACCAGAGGCTGCCACCTCATCTTGCTTCGCGCTGAGGTCATTGAGGCACCTCAATCCCTTTGAGGCGCCTGGTTCAGCTTGAGGCGTCTGGATCCTTCTAGGCACCTGATTTAGCAGTTTCCAGGCTTTAGCTTCTGTATCATAGTGTTAGCATAGAAAAACATTTAATAAATATAACAAATAATGTTTGATAGTCCCGAGACTGTTCGATTTTGACTTTTGGGTTTCCAGTGAAACTCTAGGTCAAACCGACTCCTACTGTTCCCTCAACGAGGAACACATCCTCACCTACTCTTCTCAGGAGATTTTATCTGTTGCCAAACATCTAGACCTTCATACTATTTGGACTTTCACTCAGCATCCGACCTTGACCTCCGAGACTTCCCACTAGACGTTCGATCCTCGACCCGCCTAAACTTCTGCCTGGTGTCCTCGATCCCGAGGGCTTTCCGTCTAGTGTCCTCGACCCCTAGGACTTCTGCCCGATGTCCTCGATCTGTCAAGATTTCTGTCCAGTCCCCCGAACCAAGACTTTGTTGCCCAATCTCCCTGATAAGGTCTTCTTGCTAGTCTACTAACCAGGACTTCTTTGCTTAGCCTCAATTAGGACTTTCACCTTGCCTAAGTTCTCTTAGAACTTTTTTCTTGAGCTTCCAACACACTCAGTTAGACTCATTAGATAACACCAAACCTTAACTTTGAACATTTGCCATCTATCAAATCATAGGTTCGATTAGCTGGTGCTTCTAGTACCAACACAAGGTTGACCAGATATTAGGCAACGAAAAGTCCCAACAAGTCATGGATGACTTTAGGGTTGGGCAAAGAAACCCTAAACTCAGATTGGGAGATTAGGGTTAGGTAATCGATTGACCCAAAGGAATTGATTAGGTAATCGATTAAGGGTGTTTTCACATGAGAATAGAAGGAGTCAGAATCAAATCAATGAGGGCAATCAATTCCGACACCACCAATTGATTGGGAGGTTGGTTTTTCGCGAGTGAACAGTAGGTGCTATAATCGATTGGCTAATCGATTAAGGTACTTCCAATCGATTGGTGGTGCAATCGATTAGGAGGTTTTCTTCATGAAAATAGAAGGCTTCCAAATTGATTAAGGCCAAATCAATCGACTAGGAAAATTAATGGGGGTCTTTTTCGTGAGAGAATAAAAAGTGCAAGAATTGATTGAGCAATCGATTAGGTATCTTTCTCTCTCACAAACAATAGCTTCGGAATCAATTGGCTAATCAATTAGAAGTTGATAATCGATTGGTATGACTCACTAATCAATTAGATTAGCGAAAAGAGCTGTTCTACAGGTATTTGAACGATCGTCTAATGTGACAATCCATTAGGGATAATCCTAATCAATTAAGAGGCATTTTCCAGCCCAAGAGAAATCCTAAAAAAGGGGTTTCATGATGTATTCGAGCTTCCAGTTCTTGGAGACTTAGAGGCGAAGTGCTGTTGCATTTTCAAGTCAACAAGAGACATTTCCAAGCAATAAGAGATCAAGCAAGAAAAGTTATTCATTGTTAAATTGTGTTCGATTGTATTTGCTTGTGTTTTGTGTATTTCTTGTTGTATTCTCATGATTGAGCTTGTATGAGGTTTCTCCGCCTCTGGAAGGAGGTTTTCATAGTGTATTTGTGAGAGTGAGGAATGAACCCTTGGATTGGTCACCTCAAGGAGGTGGAGACCAGATAAAATCGAAGGTGTTAGCATTGCTTCAAGTTTTCCGTTGCAATTAAGTTCAAAGAAGTGATCAGAGCTAATCATCCCCTCTAGCTCTCTATGTGTCCTAATAGTATGTTTTCAAAAACATGTTTTACACATGCTGAGATTTGCACGAAAACACCAATAATAACTTCCTAGGTTGTTTAAATCATCGACAATATCTATAAGACATAAAGGTAGCTTATATGTACTAGAAGCAAACACAAAAGAAAAAAAATACAAAATATAACATTTACAAATTTCGTATCTGAATCTATTAGTTCATTGACTTCTAGGGTTTTGAATATTTGTTTGAATAGTATGTTTCAGGTAATTAGGTCAAGAATGACCAAATAACTTGATCAAGGTTGATCGAGCTAAGTGTAGAGTCCAAGCAAAGTCAAGGTTTACTTGAAGCTTGGAAGTGAGTGAGAAATCCAAGTAGGACCAGATACTTGGCAAGTTGGTGGAAATACCTAGTGAGATTAGACAATGCAAGTTCTAGTGGGACTAGATAAAGAGAAATCCTGGTTGGGAATCAGGTAGTGAAAGTGTAGGATCGGGTTGGCCCCGCTAGAGGGGGTGATTAGCCTGCAAATAAAAATAAATCTTTTCTCTTGCTTCTTACTTAAGCAAGGACACACACTAGTTAATAAAATAAATAAAATATAAAAGAAAAGAGACACATAAGTTTTATTTTGTTACAATCGAAGTGGTTGTTAATCCAAGGCAAGTGAAAGCTCCACTAAAGAAAAGAACTCCTTCAGGTGGAGTAGCCTCTTACATCGTTGAAAGCATAGACTTGGAAAATTACAAGTAGAGTTGAAAGAATATAGTGTATTATCTCAAAACTAGATGACACAACCTCTATTTATAACAAAATGGTCGAGGTGATCATTTTGCTGATGTGGCAGTCATGGGGGCGCCTCCATTGATTGGGGGCGCCTCCAATGGATCGAAACTGATCCATTGCTGATCTAGCAGCACTGGGGGTGCCTCCAAACGTTGAGGGCGTCTCGGTTGGGTTGACTCGGCTTCCAGATCTTACCCGCTGCTTTTTCGACGGTTGGGGCACCTCCATTGCTCCGAGGTTCCTCCATCCAATTGGCGGGTGAGGCGCCTTCGAGTCTTGGGGGTGCCTCCAGTGCCAGATGGTTGAGGCGCCTCCATCTGCTCTGGAGTGCCTCCAGTCCTTCTGATCGCCTGAGCGATCTCTGGTCATCCGAAGTTGAGCTCACCTGAACCTAACTTCAACCTTCTTCTCGAGCATGCTTCCTTCCCAGCTTCTCGTCCCTCGAACTGTGTCCTTCTCGCTCCACCGGTGTACTCTTCCGCAACTTCTCGTCCCTCGGATACACCGAGCCCGTCGACTCGCTTCTCGTGTCATCCTTCTCGTCCGCTGTGTCTTCTGCTCGACTTCTTGTGTTTCTAAGTTCCTGCACACTTAGACATAAGGATCAAACTACACAGGACCTAACCTAACTTGATTGATCATATCAAAACTACCTCGGGGTACTTACAATAACCTTGCTTTATTTCTAATTGTTTCATCTTTTTCATTTAATTTATTCCTAAATACCCATTTTGTTTCTATGAATTTCTTATCTTTGGGTAAAAGTACTAAGTCTCAAACCTCATTTCGTTCAAATTGATCTAGTTCTTCTTGCATGACTATAAATCAAGTCTGGATCAAGTAGAGATTATTCTACTATTTTAGGTTTAATTTTAGATATCAGTGCAATTTGACTTAGATTTCTGAAGGCAAATATAGTTCAAACCCTTAGGTTTGGGTCACCTAATATTTGTTCACTTGGATGGTCTGAGCTAACTTTTGTTGTTCTTAAATCAATTTGTTCTTGTTGATTTTCTTGTGGTTGATCTTGTTCATCTTCTTGATTTTCTAATTTGTTAATATTTTCATTATCTCCCCCTTGATCAGTGCTTGACCTAACAAAGTCTATTGGTTGATATTGAGTCAGATTTTGATTAGGTTCTTTAGAGTTAGAGTCTTCATCAAACTTTACATTTATTGTTTCTTCAATCCTTAGAGTATTTTCATTATAAACTCTGTAAGCTCTATTGTTAAGTGAATATCCTACAAAGATTCTAGTTTTAATTTTTGAGATGAATTTCTAAGAGCATGTACGTCGTGATGAGGGAGGTGAGGATATAGGTGAATAGATCCACCTTTAAAGATCTATCTAGTTCGCAGCAAACGACTCGCGGTAAAGACGTGCCAAATATGTTTATAGCTGAGACTTTGCTAAAAGCATATGAGGGTGAAAAGATCCACCAAAAAGATCTATCTAGTCCGCAGCAAACAGCTCGCGATAAAGACATTGTAAATCCATTGATAGCTGGCCACTTGCTAAAAGTGTGCAGGGGATGGTGATGGTGCTGATGGACCAGGGTGGAGACACGAGCACTTGCATCAGATGAGATGAACCGTCCCGCGAGAGGAGGATAAATAGTGATGATGTTTGATTAGGTGGACTGCAACATGATGATGATGGATGGCGATATGGAGTTATGGCACGCAACATGAGGACACCACTGGATGACGGATATGACAGTGAGATTGTTAGGCACTGATGTTGATGCCATGGACACCCATGATGGATGATGATGACGTTGAGATCGGTCGACGCTTCCTCTCCCGTGGTCTGTACGGAAGATGAGCTATCGATCGGAGTATGCTTGATGAGAGATATGTTGGTACACACGAGAGTGATGGTATTCATGTGAGCACCTGTACTCCATAGATCCTCACACAGATCTAACATTTCGTCAAACATGACATGTGCAGGAATCTTTGGTTCTTGTGTATGTTGGTGTATCTCTTTGATGATATATATTTACCTTTTATCAAAAAAAGAATATTAACTTTCATGAATATATTTTTATACTTTATGTGGAGGTTAATAAAATAATTATTTTGACACGGGAAGTAATATCCACTAGAATTGCACAAGCATCTCAGCCTGGTGTAGAGGGAGAGCGGTCATAGCCTCTTTCCACCGATAAGGTTAATGACATTTATTATTGTTGGATCGTAAGAGACGAGAGAGGATGGTGAATCTCGTTCAATTAAAACCTTTTCTTTTTGTGTCAATTAGAGTAGCAGCGGAATAATAAAACAAAACACGAAAGACAATTTCTTTTTACTTGGTTCATAGCCCAGCGATAACTACTCCAAGACTCAGCGATCCTTAACCGCTTCCGATGGGTAATCTAATATAGTTCTTCTCTCCGAATTTTTTTTTGGAGAAGAAGCAGATTCATACAAATGTGAATACAATATGCAAGTACTAAAGTTACCGATAACAAGTGTATAAAATGAAGTTTTGGTTGTCGAAAGCCTTCCGGCGTTGTAGTAGCAGTATCTTGCATGAACAGTAGTAGACGCAGTAAAGAGATGAAGCACAGAGAGAGGTTTTATTCTACTCAAAGCCCGAGGTCTTCTTTTATAGGCGATGTTTGGTCGACTGATCCCGTGTTCCGTCGACTGAACCTATCCGTCGACTGAACCTCATATTCGTTGATTGAACCCCATGTTCTTCCTTCTTTGCTCTGATCTGATCCGTCCAATCCTGGAAATCATGCTTGTTCGGACGACTGATACACCTGATCCATTGACGGAACCTGGTGTTTGCCTTTTCTGTGTTGATTCAATCTGATCTCTGTCCTTACCAAAATTGTATTGGTCGACTAATACCGCTGATTCGTCGACTGATCCTGTTGATTCGTCGATTGATCCCAATGAATGTCTTTTCTACGTTGATTCAATCTGAACTCTGTCTTTACCATAATTTGATCGGTAGACTGATCCCGCTGATCCGTCGACTAATCCCAATGAATTTCCAACTTTGCACACTCTGAACGATACTATGCCATGCTGGCCTGATCGGTCGACGGAACCTCCAGTTCGGTTGATAGAACCCAAGGTCAACTGAGAACTTTGTTTTACCTGCAAAACAAAGTTAGCACAAACAATATAATAATAGAAGCCCTGCAAAACAAAATTAGAAACCTCCATTGTTTTCTTCAGTTGGATCAACGCATAAGATTTTGTCCCTCTAGGGACACGACCTCACTACACTCCCTCTAGGTGCTTACCTGAACTTACCTACCAAACATCAGGTCCTCCAGACCTATTTGGACTTTGCTCAGCATTGGATCGACCTACCAGAGCTTCCACTTGATTCGATATTGGGTCCTCCAAACCTATCGAATCCACCTGCCAGATGTCAGGTCCTCTTGACCCATCTGGACTTCCTACCTGGTTCCACGATTTGTTGAGAGTTCCCTTGCCTAGTATCAGGTCCAGCTGACCTACTAGGACTTTCCAAATTGAGCATCTTGTATACTTGATTAGTTCATCAGATAACAATAAGACTTAACTTGAACCTTTGACAACATCGAAACATAGGTTTGATTCTAGTGCTCCCTATACCAACAATCTCCCCATTTTTGATGTTTGGCAATTCAAGTTCAAAGTTAAGTTAAAATGAATTCAGCATAAAGTTTTAAAAGAGCTCTCCCTCAAATTAAACACTCCCTTTGAATTCAATATCTCTCCCCCTCCTTTGACACACATCAAAAAATGGGTCACAATTTCATATTTTGAAACTTGTTTTGAAATTTTCTTAGAAATTTTGAAGATAAGTCAAGTTTTCAAAAATTGTTCCAAATTTTGAAATTATTCTATGTCACGCCCCGAGAGTATACTTATCCGTTGATAACGGACAGCACTCCCCTTGTGATAATCATAATTTTTTGGTTACACAACAACATAATTGATAAAAATATCATACCCCACTCGGGTACTCACAACTGCGCAGTATATATGTGAAAATAATACCCTACCCGGGTATTTACAACCACACAGTATATATATAAAAATCCACCAGAATAAAGAAATAAAAAGATACAACTTAAATAATATAATGTCAAATGAATGAATAAATGCGGAAGCGAATACTAACTGATACAAAATGAAAATTAAATCGTAGCTCGATGCGAGTAGGACGGCGCGGGCAAATATTCATCAAGCGACCCAATCATCATATACCTGCTAAATGGAAACAACAATAGAAAGCAGGGGTGATGAGTACAATGGAATACTCAACGGGTATAAGATAGATAGTGCATGAACAATAAAGAGGTTAGAAAACTCAAAGGTATACAATCTCAAAGGAAAAATATACTCACCATCAAATGATGACACCTATATGCCACTACTAGACAGACACCCTACTCAACTGCTTATAGTAACATGAGTAGTGCCAGTAATAAACAATATGGTACAGCCTCTCACACGCATGTACCCTCAATAATCAAAAATAAGTATAACATCTCCTATGCATGTACCATCAATAATCAACATAAGTACAACATCTCATTTGCGTAAATCTATACAAGTATTAGTAATTAGGGTCTCGTATGTGGGAGCAATGATCCACCATAGGGTATACAAATGACCAAGACACCCAACTCGTCAGCTGTGGTCTGCGGGAGAAACGCTCTACTACAATACTCATGGGCAGTCTATAAAATGTCAGGGTCCCTATCTGTGGGAGAAACGCTCTACCACAAATGGCCTCGTGGGCAGACAGAAGGTAGCTATGTAGCTATGGGCTGTGGTAGAAAATCTCTACGACGTATGACCTCGTGGACAGCCAGGATATAACAACCCAGATAATAGCATGTCTACGACTAGCTCACACCCAAAGGGGGCCCTGATCGATAGCACATGTATCTCTATGATGCTATGACTAGTTCACACACGAAGAGAGCTCTGATCGCTAGCATACATCCATCATCAATGCTACGACTAGCTCACACCCGAAGGGAGTCCTGATCGCTAGCATACATGCATCATCGATGCTACGACTAGTTCACACCCAAAGGGAGCCTTGATCGCTAGCATACATACATCATCGATGCTACAACTAGCTCACACCCAAAGAGAGCCCTGATCGCTAGTATACATGCATCATTGTGGTGGTAGATAGACAAGTAAATCTACCGTCACATATGACTAACTACATAAATGTACTCAGCTACATCCATGAAGACATACTAATCATACTACACGCCACACGTGTGTAAATAACTACAAATCACATATGGAATCTACAAATATGAAACATCAACAACTAGTACACGCCACACACCTGATTCAATATTGGGTCCTCCAAACCTATCGAATCCACCTACCAGAAGTCAGGTCCTCTTGACTCATCTGGACTTTTTGCTTGATTCCACAATCTGCTGAGACTTTCCATACCTACTATTGAGTCCAGTTGACCTACTAGGACTTTCTAAGTTGAGCATCCTGCACACTTGATTAGTTCATCAAATAACAATAAGACTTAACTTGAACCTTTGACAACATCAAAATATAGGTTTGATTCTGGTGCTCCCTGCACCAACACAATTTTCTTGGTGATCACTTGGATTAAACTTAGCATAGTGGAAACCAATTGAGAAAGGTTCTAAAATTGGTACTTCTTCCAATTGGCCATGGTTCTTCTAGTTGGTACTTCTTCCAATCACTCTGGGTTGAAAAAAACTCGTCCTCGAATTTGGAGTAGTTGTTATCAGAATCCACAAAATAGGGACTTAAGTGTTTCACATTAAAGACATCAGAAGCCTTCAAATGACTAGGAAGACGTAACCTGTAAACATTATCATTGATCTTTTGCAATATCTCGCAAGATCCAATCTTTTGATCTTTAAGCTTAAGCTTGTTATCTCCTCAATACCATGCTCAAGAATGGGATTCAAAGCCCACTCATATCCAAGACCAGAAATAAGATGTATAATGTCATGTTCTTTCTTGGATAATACAATTTGCTTGTTTGTTGTTTTGATGTTTCATCGACATCTAGTTCAGCAGCTTGAAGGTTTGCGCTAGGAGTTTTTCATTCACAACATTGGTTGAGAGAATTGTGGTTACTACCTCCTTAGTTTTGGAAAGTGAGATTTCATAAAGCTCCTTTTGTTCTATGATATGCTCTTTAGATGGAAGTGGAGTGTCATTGATTTTCCGGTGGGAGACATCTATTCCTGGAATCTCTATTTCTATTTTTACTAGAACCTACAACTGTTGTAGTAAGAATGCTCTGGCTTTGACAATTTGACTCTGGCTTTGATAATTTGAGGTGCCGAGAGAAGTTCATAATCATGCTTATTGAGCCTTGGGTGCAAAAACAAGAGATAAATTTTCCAAAAGCATCCTTCACTCATATGACTTCGGTAAAGTTGATGTGTGTATTTCATACATGATTTTTAGTATTATTTTACATACATTCTGTGTCATTTTATAAGCATATTTTGTAAGGAAGTCTAGGGCGCTAAACACGCAAATGCGCACCGGAAAGCCCTAGATCCTTTGTCACCGGATCCGTGCGAAGATGAAAACATTTACATATACTAGGTTTTCTTCTAGATCTACACTAGATCTACATGTTAGAGTGTATACCTTTGAAGCAAA
>JBBUKS010005669.1:0-12656 GCA_038050645.1 Hedychium gardnerianum | reverse complement strand
TTGTTCCATGTGTGTTGTACTTAGTATGTGTTTGATTTAATGCGTGTGTAAAATGTATGCATATGGATGTAAATGATTGGTCACCATGTAGAGGAGAGACTTTAGATTATATGACCGGGGAACCCTTAGTGATAGAGAATAATCATTTAATCGGACTTTCTAGAGTCATTGCCTTGAAATGAGGACTAATTCTCTATAAGAGATTAACTAATTAGTGTTTAATGGGTTTACACCAATTTAATATTAGGAAGTGACTTGTGTAATCTAGACTGTATGACCGAGGAGCCTTCATGTGACAGGGGGTAATCCTATAATCGAACTTTCTATATTACCTCTTCTACTTAATAACATTGAATGAACAATAGTGTAAACACTCCGGTGTGACCTTCACGGGTTCATACTGGTAATTTGGTTAGAATCCCTATTAGAGCATAAAAATGGAGGGTAAGAAGGTGAACAAGTACTATGGAAATTAATTAACATTATAGTGAAACCAAAACCCTAGAATCATCCCTCAATTCCAACCTTCTCCCTTCAACCACTTGCTTTCTCTTGACCCCGTCTATTCTAGGCCCTCTCTCAAACCTTCTTCTCTCTCTCTCTCTCTCTCTCTCTTAAGCTCTTGCTCTCAAGCTTTTGTTCGTGATTAGCCAACTTTTGATCATCTAGATAACTTGCTTTGCGAACTTGATTAATGCTTAATCAATAGTCCATATGGATCAATATTTTTATTACTTGATGACTTAGTCGTGCACTTACATTTTTGACAATAAATTTTTGGCGCCGTTGTTAGGGACTATTTTCGATTAACATTAGTTGATAAGCAATTTAGTTAATCTATAGTTCTTTCTTTTTCTACATTTTTCTTTCTTGCTAGATTTTTACTACTACATGTCTATCCTTTTCTAACTATTTTCTTTTAAATGGGCATGCTTTCCTTGAACACAAAGATGAATGCTCTAATTCAAAGGTTTAACCAAATGAATGCTGTGAATTCTATTAAAATATATTGTGAAACTTGTGGTACAATAGGTTATGCGAATGATAATTGTCTAATACTATTTGACCGTTCACATAGAATACATGGAGAAAAATGGGGTGTCTTCCCCAACTACAATCAATGGCCGGAATAATATTATTGTAAGGCTTGTAAAGTAATGGGTCATACAATTGAAAACTATATCAAGATACACAATTTAGAAACATCATTGGATAATTTCAACAAAAAGTTTGATATAATGGCCTCATCATGGGTCTTGATTAGGCATCTCTTATGTGTCTATTGGAGTCTCTTGAACTACCCTTATTTCAACCTCACTCCGATTATTTTCTTGCAAGAGAAACTCTTTCTCTAGAAATATAGCATACCTTGAAACAAACATCTTTTCTTCCAAGGGATGATAGAATTGGTATCTCTTAGTTTCCTTGAGTAACCAATAAATAGACATTTATTAGACTTAGTATTTAGCTTATCTGATACAATCCTCTTCACATAAGCAAGATAACCCTATATCTTCAAATAAGATAAATGAGGTTTCTTACTAGTCCATATCTCAAATGTAGTAGTAGAAACTATCTTAGTCGAGACTCTGTTTAGCAAGTAAACAACTATCTCAAGTACGTAACCCCAAAAGAATTTGGGAAGACTCGCATAATTCATCATTGACCTAACCATGTCCAACAAGGTTTGGTTTTGCCTTTCAGATATACCATTGTGTTGTGGGGTATAAGGCGAAGTCTATGGAGACAATATTCCGTTGTCCCTTAGATAATCTTGAAACTCTTGACTTAAGTATTCACCACCTCGATCAAATTGAAGTATTTTAATACTTTTGCCAAGTTGTTTCTCTACTTCATTCCTAAATTCTTCGAACCTTTCAAAGACCTCAATTTATATCTTAATAGATGCACATACCTAAATCGTGAGTGAGCATCGATAAAGGTAATAAAGTAGTTATAGCCACCTTGCGCATGAGTTGACATCGGTCCACATACATCGGTTTGTATAAGACCGAGCAACTCTCCCACTAGTTCACATTTTCTGGAAAAAGGTAACTAAGTCATCTTGCCTTTTAAGTATGAAGCACATGTATCAAATAAATCTAATTCAAAAGATTCCAAAATTGCAAACTTGTGCAATTTGGACATGTGTTCCTTGCTTATATGGCCAAGGCGACAACATCACGTATAGGAAGCTAATTGATTATCCAATTGTCTACTATTCTTCTGCTCACTTATGCCATTACACATATATGAGGCACAACCGATATCCAATACCCAAGTGTTTGAAGACATAGTATGTCATTCAATAATGAAGATTCTCGAAGGAGATGGGGCATCAGATGTCTTTCTCTTCTTCATGGACTCAAGATAAATCTTGCAGTTTTCTTCCAATGTCCCATCTTACCACAATGGTAACATGGGCCCTTTTGGAGCCTCTTCTTCTTTATTGGCCTTGAGAATAATTCTCAAGTTTTTAATTCAATCCAAGAAGTTCGTCCTAGTTAGTTTGGTTGTTTCCAAAGTTGAGTGCAAATTCAAAGAAAACATTCTGATTCTCATAAAATAAAAATACATAATCGAGCAAACATGAGAGAGATGATTCACTATGTAAATGTAAAAAATTTACATACATATATGAATCTCACTTATTTATCGAATTCAAGAGCCCTTATTTTGAATTTAGGAGATCATAGGTTTTCTCCAAGTAGGTTGATATCCACTATAAATAAGAACAACCTTTGAATGAGTCCAACAAGCATTTTAACTCTAGTGGTAGGTATCACATATACCAATTATATATATCACATATATAACTACCACATTATGCTATTAACTAATTGATATTTGCATAAACATCGGGTTGTTAACTCATTAACACGTATACATCATATGTATATCACTCAACTTCACCTCTATCCACATTGACCTTGGAGTGAGTCCAACAAATCAATGCTTCAAGTTAAAGTCAACCTGTTAATTATGAGATTATATCTCAATGATTAAAACATATCTAATTATATGTCGGGCTTGGAGTAAGTCTAACAACTCAATCAAGAAATCAAACTTTGATTCATACCATATTAATGGAAGGTGCAGGCTTTAATTATTTTCTAAGGGATTTCGGTCTCATCCTTTTTTCTATGCAAATAAATAAACTATCTACATGGCATGGTATAAACATGATATGACATAATTAATACAACTAATCATGGCAAATGACATGGCATGACATGATTAATGCAACTAATCATGGCAGGGATAATGTCATAATTGTCATAGATTTTATTTGGAAATAAATATGATTAGGAATCTGATTTCCATAAATCAAGATTTCATAATTAAATTAAGAAATAATTTCCAAATATAATTACATATTTTATTTATGAAATAATTCCCAATTAAGAAAATATATTTAATTTGGAAATAATTTCCTAATTGAAATCATCTAAGTAATTAGGAAATATAATTAAAATATTCTTAATTAATTCGTAATCTTTTCAAAATTAAAATTTTCTAAATTATTTCAGAAAAGTATCCAAAATTGGATTTTTTTTTCTAATAAATTAGGAAACTTTCCAAAATTGAAATTTTCTAATAAAATAGGAAACTTTCCAAAATTAAAATTTCTAAACAAATTAGGAAAAATTTTAAATTTTAAATTACGAACAACTACGACTTGTAAAATAATTTGACGATTATGTTGATCAGGCTCTGATACCACTATGGGGAGCCCGATGGATGCAAGAAATCACACATTTTGCAAACGCGCAGGGGAAGAAGAAATAAAACTATTTTTTATTACAACACACACTACACACGCATACAAGATAAACACATACCAAACATAACTATATAATTTAAATTTTCTGATAATTAAATTATACCCGCGAGTTTGTTATCGAACCTTGTAGATAGCGTTTGCTAGCCTCACAAGGCTAGCCTCTTTCGGAATCAATGAGCAATCCTAACGAGACTTGCCTCTACTCGTATCCACGCACAATAATCGTCAAGATGGCTTCACGAAGGCATGAGTCTCGATTTTGTCTTCGGTACTAGCCGACGAACGGAGATAAGTTCTCTGAGAGAGACTTCTCTAATGGTTCGATATTTGACGGCGTTAGCAACCCGATAATACCAAAAACAAATAAAAATAATTCGCTTCAATGCCCGGCGGTGTAAGCAACCCGACAGCACAAAGCAAATCATATGACAGTTGAATAGCCACTATCTGGATGTGGAAAATGTTGGTGCTGGAAGCACCAGCTTATTGAACTTATGTTTTGATAGATGCAAAGGTTCAAAGTTAAGATTTGTTGTTATCTAATGAGTCTGACTGAGTGTGAAGAAAGCTCAAATAGAAAGTTCTAAGGGAACTTAGGCAAGGTGAAAGTCCTAGTTAATGCTAGGCAATGAAGTCCTTGTCAGTTTGACTGGGCAAGAACACCTGATCAGGGAGATTGGGCAATGATGTCCTGGTCTAGGTGATTGGGCAGAAGTCTTCGAAAATCGAGGATGTCAGGCAGAAGTCCTAAGGGTCGAGGACACTAGGCAAAAAAACCTTGGGGGTTCAAGGACACCAGGCAGGAGTCTAGGAGGGCGAGGATCGGACGTCGAGCGAAAAGTCCCAGAGGTCAAGATCGAATGCTGAGCGAAAGTCCAAATAGTCTTGAGGTTTAGATGTTTGGCAACAGGTAAACTCTCTTGAGAGTAGTAGATGAGAATGCGTTCCCCGTTGAGGGAACAGTAGGTGTCAGTTTGACCTAGGTTTTCATGGGAAACCCAAAAGTCAGAATCGGACAGTCCCGAGACTCTCGAATATTGTTAGCTATATTATATATTGTGTTAGTGTTAACACTATGATGCAAAAGTTAAAGTCTGGAAATTGCTGAACCAGGCGCCTGAAAATATCCAGGAGCCTCAAAGGAATTGAGGCACCTCATTGACCTCAATGCAAAGCAAAATGAGGTGGTAGCCTTTGGTTGGTCGACGCATGTCAGCAACCAGCCGCCTCAAAGGGATTGAGGTGCCTGGGTTGGGATAGACTCATCCTGAGTCACGCAGCGGCCAGATCGAACCACGTCAGCGCTTGAGGCGCCTCAAAGGTATTGAGGAGCATGGATGCGAATAAGGCATGACTAACTCAGATCTAATCAGATTGACTCGAATAGAGGCACCTCAACGCGAACAGAGGCACCTGGATGGGTCAATAAAAGAAGACTTCGACCAACAACTTTGGACAATAATTCAATATCACTTTCGTCCTCAAACGCTGCTCCAAAAATTATTCTACGACACCGTAACATTGCCCCAACAACTAGAGCTCGAGCTTCTACTTTCTTAGTTGCCGGTATTTATTAATTACTATATTTCAAGTTTCACATATCTTGTCACACCCCGGGAGTATACTTATCCATTGAAAACGGACAGCACTCTCCTTGTAACAATCAAAGTTTTGGTTACACAACCACAACACAGATACAAATATATCATACCCTACCCGGGTAATCACAACCACATAGTGTATATATAGATATAATACCCTACCCGGGTATTCATAACTATACAGTGTATAAGAAAATCCAACAAAATAAATAAATACTAGGGGGTCTACACCACACATAAAATTCAAACAAAATCAAACAGCGAGCCGACTCAACTTAACACTCTGAATACATAACCGAATAAATGCCAAATGTTGAAATGTGAAATAATTAATGCAATGCAAAAAAATTAAATAAATGTAGAAGCGAATACTAACATATACAAAATTAAAATAAAATAGTAGCTCGATGCGAGTGGGACAGCGCCGGTAGATATTCTCCAAGCAATCCAATCATTATATACCTATTAACATAGAAACAATAATAGAAAGCAGGGGTGGTGAGTACAAAGGAATACTCAATGGGTATAAGACAGATAGTGCATGAACAATAAAGAGTATAGAAACTCAAAGGTATACAGTCTCGAAGAAGGAAATACTCACCATCGTATGATGACAACCTGTATGTCATAACTACATAGGCACCCTACTCAACTACACATAGTATCGTGAGTAGTGTCAGTAACAAAGAACATGAGTACAACATCTCAAATGCATGTACCCTCAAAAATCAATATAAGTACAACATCTCCTATGCATGTACCATCAATAATCAGCATAAGTACATAATCTTATATGCGTATATCGATACAAGTATCAGAAATTGGAATCTCATATGTGAGAGCAATGCTCCACCACAAGGTATACAAATGACCAAGACACCCAGCTTGTCAATTGTGGATTGCGGGAGAAACATTCTACCACGATACTCGTGGGTAATCCGTAAATGTCAGGGTCTCTATTTGCGGGAGAAACGTTCTACCACGAATGAACTTGTGGGAAGATAGGAAGTAGCTATCTAATTACAGGCAGCGGGAGAAACTCTCTACCACGTTTGACCTCGTGGGCAGCTAGGGTATAACAACCCATATAGTAGCATATCTATGACTAGCTCACACCCGAAGGGAGCCCTGATCGATACCACAAGTATCACCAATGCTACGACTCACTCAACCAACTGAATGGAAGACATAGCCAATAACATGCAATGCAACATCAGGATGCTACGACTCACTCAACCAACCTAATGGGAGACATAGCCGATAGCATACATGTAATATCGTGCTGTTAAGACTCACTCAACCAACTCAATGGGAGACATAGCCGATAGCATACATGCCTCTTCGTGATTCCATGACTCACTCAACCAAATCAATGGGAGAAATAACCGATAACATATATGAATCTCTGTGATGCCACGACTAGCTCACACTCGAAGGGAGCCCTTATCGCTAACATACATACATCGTCGATGCTATGACTCACTCAACCAACCTAATGGGAGACATAGTCGATAGCATACATGCAACACCGTGGTGGTAGATAAACAAGGAAATCTACCATCACATATGTCTAACTACACTAATGTACTCATCTACATCCATGAATACATACTAATCATACTACACGCCACACACATGTATATAACTATAAATCGGATATGAAAATCTCTATATGCAATATCAACCTCGGTACATGTCATACACATATCTACAACAATAACTACACGGTATAAATAAATTTAAGCTATCACGTATGTATAAATGCACGCCACACGCGTGTCTATCAATACATGACCATAACACCCGCATGCATTACACTACATGACATGCACTATCTGAACTACATGTGAGAAAACACACGCCACACACGTGTTAAACAATTACATGATTACCCAATCATAAACATGATCCTAACATGCACACCATACACGTGTACACTCTACAAATATGATAAACAAAGTGACTATATCAGAATAAATGGAGTATCTCAAGGTACAACATACAAGTATCAAAACTCATGTAACAATGTGAATATTGTCAAGGTATCACAGCTACTATATCAATCTAAACATATCATGTACCATAGTCAATAACTATAAAAGAAATCAAGCAAGAAATATTTGCCTCCAATTAGGTAATGACGAAAACCTCAAGTCCAGGTACTCGTCCCGAATCAGTATCCTGTATCAAGGAACACAAATTTATAATCAAGTTCTACTATGAATCCAAGGACTAAATCAAAACCTAAACCGTTTAGGGAAACCCTAATTGGTTTAACCTAATCATTCCATATATAGATCTCCTTATTACTCCACATAACCAAACCCTAATTAACTAGGTCTAATCATGAATCAATTGGTTTAGGCATCATTAATCCTAGAATTCAAGTTTAACTCGAAACCCCCTTCATATAGGTCTATTAAATCAAATCAATACTAACCCCCTTATAAGGAAATCTAATTACACGGTATATGTACCAAAGAGTTTCTTCTTACACATAAACCTAACAAAGATGATGTCCTTACATCCAATTAGGTCATCCATGAAACCGTATACAAACAATCCTAGAATCCATCCAAGATCCCTAATACACAAGTACACAACCATTAGAGTCCACTCTATATTCCAAATCTTAAAACCACAAGATGACCAAGAAAGAACATCTAATCTCCACAAATTAATATACAACCTAACTACACATAGAAACCCAAATCAACCACAACATCTAATAAGGAAATCATGTAAGATCAAAAGATCTACGTTGCTCCAACACTCATCATTTATAGATATTAATTCTTCAATGCCAACACATAATCCTCTATCACAAATAAAAACGCCTCTACACCCTCAACCATAGATTTAGTCATAAATAAACATGAACAACATAGCTACATTAAAACATATCCTCCACCCAAAAAAATTACACAACATAACTACATCATCCAACATCCAATAATGATCATCGATCAAATAACCATGATACTTCAAACATACCAACCACATAAACTACAACTATACAATTTAATTCAGATATAAAATGAAACTACGTTAATAGGCTAATAGGGTAAGGGAAATTGTTACCCTATGACTCCTTCTCCAGAGGTGACTCAAGGCTAAACTTCAGTGGCCGGAAAAATCATCATGGCTGGAGTAAAAACCAAGGTGATGTGGCCATGACTGACTAGAAAAGAGATTGCCAGAACCCTTCTGATGACCGAGCAAAGCAGGGAGCCCCTACAGCTGGCCGGAACAAAGGTGACAGAAGTAAGGCAGTGAGAGTGTCTTGGCCAGAACAAATCCGACCCAATCTGGCAGTTGGCAGGCAACATTGGATGGCCGACAGAGATGGCAAGAGCAAGGCCAGAGTAGATCTGGCAATTGCTGGCTGAATGGGCTCAGCACAGACAAAGGAGGTCGTGGGTTCAAATTTGACTGGAGCAGAGGATAGCCGAAGAAGAAAGGGAAATCAGCAGCTATGGTGGTAAGGGAAAACAACTCCTGCCCCAGCGACGATGATCGACGCTGGTTGAAATCGACGATTGACCTTCAGCAGAAAAGAGGGAGAAGAGAAGAGATCGACGATAGCCTCTCTCTATGATCGAGCCTGGTTGTGGGTTGGCGTCAGTGGCCAGCGAAGATGGCCATCCACTAGAGTCCACCGGTGGAAAAAGGGCCGACGATGATGAATTGGGGAAGAGAGGAGCGACAACTGCAGTCTTGGGGAGAAGAAGGAAGGAGAAATGTGGCTGTGAGGGAGATGATATCGAGAGGTTAGTTTTTTTTTTTTAATTTTTAACTTTAGGTTAATTACTTTAATCAACGTCCACTTAATTAAACAATTACCTTAAATAAGTCATAAAAATTCGGTTTAAATCCTAAAAAATTCTTAAAATTTCTCAAATAATTCTTTAGGATTATTCCTCAATTATTACCCACTATTTTATTATTTCTTTGCCGAATCTAAAAGATAAGTTTAATGAATGACGTTTAATTCATTTAATGAGATGACTAACATAGTTATTAATTAAGATGTTGATTAATTTAGTAACAAGTTGATTAACTAGATTAATCTATAGATTGATAAATGAATTTGTTAAATATGATAAATAAAAAATAGTAAAATAATGTGTGTTAACTGAGAAATAAGTTTATAGAATTTTTTGGGAATTTCTAAAAATTTTCTGGATTTAAACGGAGCTAAAATGATAAGTTCAAGGGGATATAAATAAAAGGCTTTTAGAAAGTCTGTTTGAAATGTCAATTTAGTTGGGAGTTGATTGAATTGATTAAAACCTAGATTGAATTAAATTAACCTAAAGTTATAAATTCTAAACCTAAGCCCGCCCACTCTCTATTTTCTTGATCTTTTCTCTTCCTCACATGCCGCCACCCTCATCTCACCGATCTCCCCTACCTGCTGCCGCGACGGCTCACGATCACCGACACCCTTCGTTGCCAGTCAAGGCCATGGTCGAGCTGAGGTCGGAGAGGAGCTAGCATTCCTCTGCTCCTTTGGAGGTGGTCGCTACTCTCACCCTCATCTCTTCCAATTTACCCTAGTGTCGCCACCGCTGATCCTCGATCACTGGTACCCTTCATTGTCGGTCACATCCATGGCTGAGCAGAGGTCAGAGAGGAGCCAGTCTTCCTCTACTATGTGGGAGGTTGGTCGTCTCCTGCCAGTCATCGCCGACCCTCCCCTTCCCTGCTCTGGCAATTCAGTGTCGGGAGACCATCTTTCTCCCAAATTCCAACCATCGGCCATTCCATTTTTGGCTCCGACATCCACCTCCAACAGACTAATAAACCTTTACCTATTTGCTCTAGCTAACTCATAGCTCTAGTCATACCAATGTTGCCGATCAGCCACTGAGTAGGTCAGAATTCAATGATTGCCGGTGTTGTTGTTGCTACTCCGGTCGTTGCCACCTCCCGGAGCCTAGTCACCTTGCTGCCAGTCCATAGCCAAGAGCATGCCACTGACCTGCCACTTATGCCCTGGCTAGACCGATGTTAGCCGCTGAGTTTCTCCTGTCTCCTCCAGTCAGCTACTTGACGGGCCAGATCTTGCTCCGACCACCATCAGCAGGTAATAAAGGATGGTGAATTTTGTTTTTGGGGTGATAGTTGAGTGGTGCGGGCAGATGGTCGGAGATTGATTCATGTAATTCCATCTTGTTGCAGATTGATTGGCCCTCCGGCCAACTATAGGGTTGTCCCCATTTGCTCCGGTCATCAGCCAATAGGTCATGCCAGCCAACTTCTGCAACCCCAGAGTTGTTCCGGCAGCCACCATCGGAGAAGGAGTTGACAATTGGGTAACGATTCCTAAACATAATTGATATGTGATTAGACCTAATTGGTAGGGTTATATACGATTTAGATAATTGGAGCTATTAATTGATTATTGAGTGATTAATCTTGGATTGGATTATGAGGCAAAATGCAAATGCTCTCTTGAATACCATTTTTGGTTAGGATGTGAAGTTTAAGAACTTTCATGATTCATAGATCTTGTAATTAGTTATTTGATATGTGATGGATTAACTTGAGCGACTAAATTCTTGTTTAAGTTGTTTGGTATATGTTGGATCAAGAAACAAAATGGATGTTGATTTGTAGATGTGGAACCATTAATAAATAGGGTTTAGGGTTATCATGGTATTATTGGATTGATAGTGGTTGAAATGATGTAATTAAATTCAAGAATTGTGAAGCTGGTTGAGTTCTAGTTAGAAATATTTTACGGATCCTGGATTGGACTGTGGACTTGATTCTATTGAACGTGTAAGTGATTGGGAGTTTATGGATGATCTATTGGGATGTATGGATACCATTTTATTTAGTTTGAGATGTGAAGAATAAAGAGCTCTTTTGTTAACGAGTTTTGTAATTAATTGTTAGATTCATTTGGTTGAGTTGAGTTGATATTAGGGTTGATGGATACCATATGAAGGGGTTTTGATAATTAAGTTAGGATAATAACTTCTATGTGAATTTGGGATCAAGGATTTTAAACGGATGGTTTAATTAGGGCTTTTGATATGTGGACGATTAGGTTGATCCAATTAGGGGTTCCTAATCAGTTTAGGATGTGATTTAGTTATTTGATTCATGATAGGTCTCGGTTGTAATTTGTGTTTACGTCGCAGGATGCTGATTTGGAGCAAGCTCTTGGACATAAAGACTTTCAGTATGATTTACACATCAAGCGGGTAATTCTAACCTTGACTCTGATAGTTAATTTACCTTAGTGCATGATATAATACCATGACTAGGTAGTTGTACTTACCTTAACTCTAGTAGCATCTTTAATTTAGTTTGATACTTGTATGCTTGCTCTTTGTGTTGATTTATTTGTTCGCATGCAGTCTCTATTGTTTCCTCATCTTGTAGTGTGCACACGTGTATGGTGTGTACCTTTGAAACATGCCATGATCATATAGCTGATAGACATGCATGTGGCATGCATTTATATTTATTTGTTAGACTTTGCTTCATTTATAACATGTTGTATAGATGTGGACACATGTATGACGTGTACCAATTTTGATGTAGCATTTATTTCATATTCTTGATTTTGTGGTTGACACAAGTGTGGCATGTGCCCATGATCATATAGCATGTGTTGTACTCTATGTGATATAACATGCTTGCTCATTTCTGATTGGTTGTTATAATCACATGTGTGTCATGTATTATAGTTGATCTTTCATGATTATTGTGATGATGTACATTGCATAGATAGACATATGTGATGATGAGATCATTTGTATCATATTTATCACGATGTTACATGCATGCTATCGACTATGTCTCCCATTAGGTTGGTTGAGTGAGTCGTAACATCACGATGTTGCATGCATGCTATCGACTATGTCTCCCATTAGGTTGGTTGAGTGAGTCGTAGCATCATGATACTGCATGCATGCTATTGACTATGTCTCCCATTAGGTTGGTTGAGTGAGTCATAGCATCACGATGTTGCATTGCATGCTATTGACTATGTCTCTAATGTAGTTGGTTGAGTGAGTCATAGCATCACGATGTTGTAAGGATTCTAGGGTGCTAAACACGCAAATGCGCAGCGGAAAGCCCTAGATCCTTAGCCACCGGATCCGTGCGAAGATAACAAAAACCATTTCATATACTAGATTTTCTTCTAGATCTACACTAGATCTACATGTTAGAGTGTACCTTTGAAGTGAAGCCCTTCGCAATCCCGCTCGTCCAAGATGAGGTTGGATCTAGCACGCTCAAATGCTCGTGCC
>JBBUKS010005624.1:0-12658 GCA_038050645.1 Hedychium gardnerianum | reverse complement strand
TAGCCCCCGTGATTTACCTCCTCCGTGTTGGTCCTGGGATGGACTGACGGGGGCGCTGGGGGCGAGCGTTTCGCCTTCTGCCACAACGAATTTAAAGCTATTAATTAATTGGACATCAATCATAATCGATAGAAAGTAATAATTAATTAGTTAATCAATTTTAATTGAAACTGTCATGATTTCAACTAGTTAATCGATTAGGAAAAATTTTTAATCGATTAATAATAAAATTTTATCACGACTCAAGGCTTTTAATCGATTGATAGCCTCAATCGATTGATTTGATCGATCCGAAATCGATCTTTTATTCGATCCATGTCTTAATCGATTGATGTCAACTAAATTAATTAACCAATCGATTATGAACGATTCTGTCAATCAATCGATTGATTAAGTCAATTGATTAAATCATCACGATTTGACTTCCCTAAGATGGCGGCGATTCACCACTATTCTTTATATTCTTCGTGAAATACATGAACAACATGGAAGATCAAGCCTTTCCTAGTTTTCTATACAAAAAGTTCAATATCATAACTAGCAAAACTTAATATAGTATAAAAATAATAGATTAATAAAAAATCTATATTTTATTTTCATGAAATTGAAGAAACATAGCTTGGGTATGAGACTCTTTATCCAAAAGACCTCATATCAACGGAGATATATTTTCTTCTTAAACTCATGATTTTTTTTTCATATATTTCTAATATAAAATTTTGATACCACTTATTAAATCAAAAAAAATTATATATCTTCATAATAATATAATATTATTTACTTTAGGTCTAAATACTTATGATTTTATTCTTAAATTTTTTAATTAAAAGATCTCATATTAATAAAAATATTTTTTTCTCTTAAATTAATGATTTTTTCAATATATTTTTAATATAAAATTTTAATTATATTCTCAACAAATTATACTATTAGCCAATAGGATAATTTGGAATACTCACCGTCCTTTCTCACGTCTGGAAGCATGAAGCATGCTTTTCAACAATCTTGAGATACCTATCGTGGCAAAAACGATAGGTGAACCATAATGGAACATCGATCGATAATGATAAGTTTTTTTTTTTTTTTTTAGGGAAATGATAAATATATAGATGAATTAAAAAGCTTATACAAGCACTAGATATTTTCAAAATCAATCTTCATAACCTTCTGTATGAGAGAAAAATCTTGCATTATATTTCTATATGTGATCTTCGAGAGATGAATCATTGGATCAATAGGAGAAGTGTTAGGAGAGTCATCAATCTGTCAAAGAGAAAGCTAACCATATGCTTCCGGCATGTAAGGAGAGTCACTAACAGGGGAAAGAGGTTAGAAGGAAGGCTTGGGGTGCCCGAGGTGCTCAGGCTCAGCCCCTCTGATGCCTAAATCAGATTTTTATATTTTTGAATAAGATGAACAGTGGTAGTGAGATCAAAATCGCATACCTCTGCCCACGGGAGGAAGCTTATTTATAATTGTATTTTTTAATTTCTTGTACAAGTATTAATTACGAATATAACAGATAATATATCATAATAAAAAAGTCATCCCCTCATATTTACTAGTGTTAGGTATATTAAGATACAGGTATGATATTCCACGTGTTCCGACAGCTCACATGTTGTGTCAGAGCGGCGCCATCATAAGCCCAGATGATCCTTGAGCCATATAGTACTTGAGTTGAGGTCATAGGTCCGTTAATCCGAGCTTCTAGAAAATAAAAAAATAAAAGCATGCATATGAAAGAACCTTATATTCTGGTGGATGTGCAAAGATGAGCCGAACAATCCTGGTCGATAAGACCGACATATGTCTGATCGACGAGATGATTCAAGAAAGTGGTTGTCTAGCGTGAGGGTCGAAGAACTATTATTATAACGAGGCTACGACAGGTAATCCCAACTAGGTATACCTATCTTGATCGGCTTGACGTTAACTGTAAAGGGCCTTTGCCCGACTGATTCATCCGATCAAGGGATAAGTTTTCTCGATCGGGAGGAAGAGCGTATTCATTCAGCTTCCTCATCCCGCCCGACTTTCTTGTCCCGCTCGATCTGATGTTGATATTGACCTTCCTTGATCCTGACTTTCACCTAAATACTGTACTTGATTTTCGGAGTCACGTAGATACTCATCGTATCACATTACATAAACCAAATCAACAGGCTAACAGAAAAAGTAACTCACAACAATTCCGATTCTAGTACACTACAATGAACATACTCAACCGAAGCATATATAACCTGGGTCTCGTTCCGATTCCTTGTAGTACAACTTACGGGTCACAACTGAAAACTGAGGAGCAAAATATATCAAGGACATTCTAAAGTTGAAATTGCTAAATATCAACTTAAAGACTTAATAGATGTGTTGACCTTATGTGTGTTCTTTTTATTTATAGCAGAATGAAATTAATGCACCCGTCGCAAATGGAACTCATGATCGTAAAAGGTAAAATACTCATTCTTAATGTTTTTGTCAGTCCGTCCTAAGATTAACATAGAAAAAATAAATCACGAAGATTAATTTAACTAGCCTAAACAATGACCAGTACATGAGAGATGACAGAACCTAACTATTAGTCAAGATGTAACCTTCGAATTTCATTATGATAATATTCCATGCATCAGTCGCAAATGGAACTCAGGTCTGTACCGTGGCAGGTTACTAATCGAGATTTAACATAGGGATTTAATGAGTCTTATTTAGTTTAAAATCGGGATTTAATGAGTTTTTTTATTTAGTTTAAAATAGGGATTTAGCCATGGGTGAGGCCCCACGATCAAATCCCTCTTTTGAATTTGCGATTGAAAAGTTGATATTTCTGGGTTGTCAAGTTCTACAATGCTTGGTTTGTTATAATTTAATTATAGAGATTCTGGAATTTGTTACAAATTTCAATGGACTTTGATATTTCCAAACATCGTAAATTATCACGCAAATTACTCACACTTATTATTTCAATTTTACAATCAAATTAAAATACCTATTTACCCTTCTAAATTATTATTCAAATTATTTACTTGTGATTGGAGAAGTATATTTGACAATGAAATAAAAATATTTAGTCGACTGCTATCAACGTTAGTTGGACTGCTCTAAACAAATTCAGTTAATTCATAATTGGGCATTTTAGGGATGCAAATCAAATCGAATAATATAAAAATATTAATATTTAAATTTGAATTCGAAAATAAATATGATATTTGAAATTCGAAAATATAAATAATTTTGAGTCGAGCTCGATTCAAAATAAAATTCGAATTCAAATTCGATTCAAATTATTCGAACCTTGATTCAAACTCGAGTTTGATTTCAGTAGTCGACTGACATTTTGATTCTAGCCCTTCTAATGCTGAATTAATATTGTGCTCATAAATCTCATATCTCCAAGTCCTCCTCATCTACTTAGCATAGGTCGATTTTGACTTATTAAAATTTCATCTTAATATTTTGTTGACCTCACAACCTACCTAGTAGAAATTCTCTACTAAGGACTCCTAACATCTAAGACTTTCAATGTCTGTAGTTTATTATTTTAGGGTTTCATCCATTATCCAATCGACTACTTGTCCAACCCCTAGTCAATTTTGATTCTCTAAAATTTTTAATGCTTAGAATTTACTTCTTTAACACTTCATCATTTGTTAAACTTTTAATCCTCCTTTATTTATTTGAACTTCTATCATTGTCAAATTTTCACAAATTATTTAGATTTTTAATTATCAAATATCTAATTAACTTTGACTCATTTAATTTATTTTTTTTGCTAATTTTTTATTGGACTTTTTACGTTTACCAACTCAAGTTGAACTTCAACATTATCAAATGTTTTATCAACTTTGGTCAAATTAAATTATCCACTATCAAATCTCATCCAAACATATTACTCAATCAACAATATATTATTTAAATATCAAAACACGGCCTTAGTCTATAAGGGTCGAGATGGAATAATTGCACCAACAAAGTGGGTTAGTCAATTTAATATGATGATCTAACAAATAAAATATTTTTATTTGTAATTGAGTCGATCTGGCAATAAATTATAGTTGATTGATGATACAATAATTTCTTTTATAGATAGTCACTGATTTCAATTGGATAATTTAAGAGCCACATAAGACAATTGATTAATGGTTGAATCCAGTCGATTAGGATAACTATTGGCAGATTAGGAGCTATTGCAATCAATAAAACACTCGACTAATCTACAGTAAAACAATAGACAAGAACTAAAGCTAAAGAAATTGAAAGGCTATAAAAGGAGGACGATAAGGAGTATTTGAGTGTGGAAGTTCAAGCTCTGTTGTATTCATATTCTGAGCTCTCCTCGTAAGATTTTAACTTTGGTCTTTTTAGCTTCAATTGTTTATCTTGTAAAGAAGATTTGTAAGAGCTAGGTTTTTCTACTTCTAAAAGAAAGTCCAGGAAGGCAAAAAAAAAAAAAAAAAAAATAGTGGAACTTTCGATAATCCAAATAATTTTGGAGTTGATCGATCTAATCCCCGTATTAATTTGAATAGTAACTCTTGATGACAAGAGGTAAAACTGTCACTTTGACACATCTTTTAGAATCACTCTTTACTATTTGAAAGGAAAATAAATCATGGATGATTATTAATTTTTGAACAATGATCATTACATGGGAGAGAACAGAAATCTGACAAATATTATACTATCAAAGATTGATCTCTAGATCTCTTGATGACAAAATCTAATGTAATAATCATTTGCTCATTCTGTGAGGACCAAAATGATTAATCAGGTCGAATAACGTCGGACCTGGAGTGACCGGTTCGATCCCACAAAAGTTTCTCACCGGTTATCAGGATAAATCAAGAAGTACCAATGAAAGTCTATCTAAATAATCAATATTCTTAGATCTATTTTTTATTAAAAAAAAATCTTCTATAATATATCATAATTAAAATTAAAATTTTAAAATTTTTAATTATTTATTAAAAAATTTAATCATTACATTATTATTCAAGGACTTAGTAACAACTCTGAGGTGAGGGGATATTGATGCATGTACTTGATTGAGTGTTAGATTTCTCAAGAGCATGTATACAAATTAAGAGTTGTACTCGTACAACCAAATGGGTCTAACATTTCTAGCCCAAAGTTGGTGGCTCAACTTTCTAACATTAGAACCAAAACCACACTCTAATATGAAATTTAAAATTATTAATAATTACTTATTTGATAAAAAAATCTTAAAATAAATTTAATACATTAATAAAAATTTAAAATTAAAATTTATCTTAATACAAAAGAAAAAGTGTGGTCGGAGTGATGACATGCAAGATTGTCGACGTCAGGGATTATAAGAATTAAAAAGAGAAGACATCATCATTTAAATAATTATATAATAGTATAAAGAGATTAGTAAAAAAATTTAAAATAAATGTGAGTTGAGATTTGAGATAATAAAAAATAAGGGGATGAGAGTTAAGAGTGAGAAAGAGAGAATGTGAATAGTTTGAATGAGGCATTTATACAAAATAATAATTGGAATAATATTTAATTTATATTTAAAATTATTAAATTTAAATATGTTTGAATAATTTTTCAAATTATATTTAAATTTATAATATTTTATTCGAGTATTTATGAGTTATTTGTGAGATTTATTTAATTCTATTATATATTTATTATTTTCTATTTTTGAATTAATAATGTGATATTAATTTTAATTCGAATTAAAATTTAAATAATTTAAATCGAACTTAAATTAAAATTATTTATATTTTTAAATTTTAAATGGAATTCAAATACCAAATATACTTTTTTCGAATTCGAATTTACAACTCTAACTTAATCAGTTATTATAAAATTAATAGGTCTTTGGATACCTAGTAAAATAAAAAACAATTAATGTTTATTTTGGCTGAGTTTGGCAGCAGAAAAGAAAAGTAAGTTTGGTGGGTGATCCAAAAATGAAGCTACATCACTCCTCTATCTATCTCTCTCTCTCTCTTCTTGCTGACGTTGACTCTCCATCCAACAACAACTCTTCTTAGCTCAAGCAGACGCCACTGCTGCGCCCGTTTCTGTTGAGATCCAATCCAACACGAAGCGCACATCTCCCATGGCACGCTTTCTTCTTCCTGCCGGAATCGAATGGTTGAATCCGACCAAACCACTTCCATCGCATGGTCAAGGTACACGTTTTTTTTTCCCCGCTCTTGAAGCAAAAGTCCATTTACGACCAAACCCCACCAATTTCTTTTCATTTAATTACTTCCTTTTTAGTTGCTGCTCAGCATCCAGGTCCCCAATTCCAGGCCTCCGGGCACCAACCACCCCCCCTGCCCCTTCCCACCATCTGCCCAGAGGAATCTTCCGCTCTCGCCGTGTAAATCTTGCTCCTTTCTTCGATCTCATCGCCCTTCTCTCTGCCTGAGGAGATTTGAGGGGTCGGAGCGGGGGTTATGGCCTGCGGCTTTCGGGTTCTGCCGCTGCTGATCCTTTGCTCTCTCTTCCAGGGGATCCTTGGAGAGGAGCACCAACCCAATCGCCCCACGGAGAGGATTTCCGGTGAGCTTTGAATTATTTTTTTTTTTGTTTCTGTTTATTTTGGGGATAGCTCTTGTTTGAGAATAGATCTGAACTTGGAGGTGTCTTTCTCCTTGTTTATCTAATTTTATTATTTTTCCCCCCTCCTTCCTTGAAACCAGGTTGGTTACTTCTACTCTTCCTGAGAGACGTGACTTTTTCTTTTATTTTCCGTGAAGTTGAGACTGCAGAGACAATTTTTGACTGATTAGCTTGATCTCAAATTAGAGAATATTTAGAGCTGCTTCATTCATCAAGTTGGTAGAACTATAAAGTTTTTTCTTACTGATGCCAACTTAAGTTCTGCCTTTCCTTTCCTTACGAGAAACGAAGTTGGTTATTTTTTTGTTTGACTCGAGTTCTACTCTTACTATAAGATGTGAGTTTATGATGGTTTTCTTCTTTTTCCTGGAAATAAGATTACAGATGCAAATTTGACTGACTAGCTTGATCTCAAATTATAGAGTTTGTGGTGTTTCTTAATTCATCAATTTGGTAGAGCTATAAAGTTTTTTGCTTTAATTATGACTGGATATGGAGAATGTTTGATAAGAAATTATAGAGTTTTTTTGCTT
This sequence comes from Hedychium gardnerianum, assembly GCA_038050645.1. Taxonomy (NCBI): domain Eukaryota; kingdom Viridiplantae; phylum Streptophyta; class Magnoliopsida; order Zingiberales; family Zingiberaceae; genus Hedychium; species Hedychium gardnerianum. The sequence goes on along the minus strand of JBBUKS010005624.1, from coordinate 5,522 downwards.
AATTCATCATTTGGTAGCACTTGTTTGTGTTTTTTTTTTTTGCTTCTATCTCTTTTATCTTGTTTAAGAGTGGCTTGATATCGAGTTCGTAACTTGAATATACTCTTAGTAATTTTAAATTGTCTCCCAAAAAATTCTTGCTTGATCATGATCCATGGATTCATTATGTTTGTGAACATTTTACCTAATTATTATGAAAACCTTTTGCTATGAAAGCGCCATTTTGGGGCTTCTTTTTAGCAGATTTCCCAAAGGGCCAACTTGAGTTTGGGATCTTCCCATAAAGAGAAGCATTTTTTTTGTTGCCCAAATCTTACTTTTTCTTCACATACCCAAAAAAAACTTGCACGGTGAACTAAGAAGAGTGAGAGAAGCATATAAATCCTTCTCTTCTCCAACTTTTTAATGGTAATGCTTGCTTCTTAAAAAGTATAACAATCAATTTGTAAGAGCAAGAGATGTACATAATTTTTTTGTATTTAAAATGGACCATTAAGGTGGTTTTTCCTTGCCTTGAGCAAAAACAAAATCTCTTTCTAGAACAAATCATGCCATTTTGGCAAGAAACTTATCAAAGGTTTTTTTAGAAGTCTCAAGTGGATTATTCATATATTTTTGAGTTGTGCCTCAAGGGGATTCTGACAAAACTCCTCATGTCATTTTAACAAGAAATTCATATCAGAGGCAAGAGTTGTAGGTGGACTATTCATGTGCAAGTTGAAATGGACCATTAAGGAGATTTTGATAGAAATTCCTTGATTGCTAAAATTACATTTTGGTTAGAAGATCATATCAGAGCTTCCTAGGAGTCTCAAATGGTCTTGAATTGAAAACAAATCATCTTTTGAATTAATTTTTCCCCAAAGTGAGTTATTTTGAGTCATCAAATTTTCAAATTAAAATTGATCTTTTGAGATTCCTAGAAAGCTTCTAGTATAATTTCCTAGACAAAAAATGACATGATTTGGTTGATTAAAGAGTTCTTGGCATGATTGACATGATTTGGGTCATCAAGAAGCTTTCCTTAAAATGTCCTTGATGATCTATTTCAACTTGAAAACACACAAACAGCTCACCTCTAAGATGTCTTTCTTGCTAAAATTAGATGATTTGTTCCATCAAATAGAATATTGAAGATACTCCTCGATGGCCCATTTTAATTAAAAGAAAATCTGGGTATATCTATCGCTCTTACCTATATATATATATATATATATATATTTCAAAATGGACAAGTTTTCTCCATTACAATAATTAAAAAAAGATAGAAATATTTTTGTTTGCTAAATCACAGGTGTTTCGAATATATGAGGAGAGCTGCATGATTTGAGCAAAATAAAGTATCACGCGCCTTTTGGGAAAAAATCAAAAACTTAAAGCGTTGTTTGGGAAATCTACTTTATTTTTCTTGTTTAGGGATTGATCTAGGATAAACTTAGTATCAAGATTTGCAAATTTGAATTATTGTATGAAAGTAGTTTGCAACTGGAAAAACATAAAAGCATATGCATTTCTGTCCAATCTAAACTTTCTAAAATGTGGCTATCACACTCAAATTATGGCTAATATCATAATTTGATGTCAATGTGGATAAAATTATCAGGTTATGGAAAACATTAAGATAGAAATATTTAGGTATTGAAGGTTACGTCGAGGTTTATGGTTTGAGCATTTTTGCATTGCAATTTCACTGTCAGCACATTACTATTAGAGGGGCATGGTATGGCAACTGTAACGTTGATATTCTAATACAATTTGATATAATCCACACTTAGAAACAGCTGTGGTATCAAGATAAAACTCATGCTCAAGATTAAAGAAGCCCTTAATTTCTTATTGGCCTAATTATTCATCCTCCCTTCTCTTGATAATCTTAGGTTGAAAGTGCATTCCACCATAAGCTCTGATACTTGGATTCATTATTTACCCATTGATACCTATGGATGCTGATAATCAAGGACCACTGCTCCGAGTGGACATTTGACACATGTATCAATCATTTGTAACTGTGCTGTGCACTTAAGTGCATAGATCTACGCCCATTTCAGATACTCATACTAGAGCAACTTAGAGGCTGAAAGTAAAAGTGCCTTATGTTATGTGTGCTCCCTCTTTTATCAACTTTACATCATTGACCATGCAACAACCTTAGATTTATTAGGTATTTTGATTAATGCTTAAAGGGCAAAATTTCAACGGATTGTTTTAGCTTGTAAGATAAGCATATGTCATTGTTTCTCACTTCTAAGTAAGACCTACCTTTTAGACCCCAAATTATAACTAAAATTACTCTCAGACAATGTTCATGGCCAAACATATATCACTGTTATATTGCTAAGTGTCTTTACTGCAGGGAGTGCGGGCGATGTTCTTGAGGATGATCCTGTTGGCAGGTTGAAGGTGTTTGTGTATGAGCTACCTAGCAAGTACAACAGAAAGATTCTCCAAAAGGATCCCAGATGCCTCAATCACATGTTTGCTGCTGAGATATACATGCATCGTTTTCTGCTCTCAAGCCCTGTCAGAACTTTTAATCCTGAAGAAGCTGATTGGTTTTATACCCCTGTTTATACAACTTGTGACCTAACTCCTAATGGACTCCCATTACCCTTCAAATCACCACGGATGATGAGAAGCGCAATAGAGTTGATATCCACTACTTGGCCTTACTGGAACAGAACTGAAGGGGCTGACCATTTCTTTATTACACCACATGATTTTGGTGCATGTTTTCACTACCAGGTGAGTTTTCTATGGTTGCCGTAGTGAAAATTCTCTTTTTGCGAACTCTTTTACTATTTCACATTACCTTCTTATAATCATCAAATCTGATACTATAGGAAGAAAAAGCTATTGAACGAGGAATCTTGCACTTGCTTAAGCGTGCCACACTGGTTCAGACCTTTGGGCAACGAAATCATGTTTGCTTGAAGGATGGTTCAATTGTTATTCCTCCATATGCCCCTCCACAGAAAATGCAGGCTCATTTGATTCCTCCTGACACTCCTCGTTCCATCTTTGTTTATTTTCGAGGCTTATTTTATGATGTAGGGAACGATCCTGAGGGCGGATACTATGCAAGGTGAGTTTTAACTACCGACAAGTTTAGTTAATTCATTTCTTTATGTAAAACTTAAGATTACTGACGTTCAATGGCATACCTTCCTGCTTTCTGTTGGAATAGAGGTGCCCGAGCATCAGTATGGGAGAACTTCAAGAACAACCCACTTTTTGACATCTCTACGGAACATCCTACCACTTATTACGAAGATATGCAGCGAGCAATATTCTGCTTGTGCCCGTTAGGTTGGGCGCCATGGAGTCCTCGATTGGTGGAAGCAGTTGTGTTTGGCTGCATACCGGTAGTGATAGCAGATGATATAGTGCTTCCATTTGCAGACGCTATACCATGGGAGGAAATTGGTGTGTTTGTGGCCGAGGAGGATGTGCCAAAACTGGACACCATCCTAACCTCGATACCGATAGAGGTAATTCTGAGAAAACAGCGTCTCCTCGCCAACCCTTCGATGAAGCAGGCGATGTTGTTCCCACAACCAGCCCAATCTCGCGACGCTTTCCATCAGATACTGAATGGACTGGCTCGGAAGCTGCCACATGAGGAATCTGTTTATCTTAAATCAGGTCAGAAAATTCTGAACTGGACTGCTGGTCCAAAAGGAGACCTGAAGCCTTGGTAGAAAGCCTCAGGCTTCGGCTTTGCTTAAAGGTGCCTCTTTTATTGCTGTTGTTTCAGCTACATCTGCTTTATACTTTGTTGTTCATACTTTCTTTGAAAGTAACCTTTCTGTTCTTGCCAAGGCACTGCCTTTTTTTTTTTTTTCCTTTTAGCTGGTTGGATACTTGATACTATAATTGAATTTACGGTAAAAACTATAATTTTGATCAAGAAATTTTAACCTCGTAGAGTCAAAGGCCACTATCTGGCTCTTTCCGAGTGAGAAAATATTGACAATGGCTATAGATCTACAAAGGAACAGCATTAAGAATGCATATGATTGAGCCAAAAACTTATCACTCTAAAACTTCCTATTCCTGAAAATTTTACATGCCAATATATAATTCATAGTTATAACTTATCGGCTATTTTGCCAAGAGCATCAGCTAGTTTGCCGAAGACGACGAGCAAACCGTTTGTTTGATCTTTCCTCTCGTCTCTATCCAATTGGAAATTGAGATTTTGAACTTCTAGTTGTGCCGTCAGCATTCTACTGTTCCGATCTAAAATTTTGATCAGTCTAGTCTGCAGATCATCGTCTTCGTCTCCTTCCGGTGATATTCGTCTCCGCTTATGGCCTTCATGCGACGGGGAGCCCTTCTCAGGGTTCTGAGCATGCTGTTTGTCCGTTGCCATAGCTGCGTAAAGTTGAACTAGTTAACCAAAATCTAGATGAAAATAGAAGCTTAAAACAGAACAATTTCAATTCCTTCTAAACCATGTTCTAATACTAGAGAGTTGTTTATAAACCTTCGCGTCATAACAGAATAATAGAATCGTAAGAAGCTGTATAGCTTTAACATCTCTTAGCTTGATTGTAAATGCAGTATGTTAATGAAAAGGATCATTTTAACTTGGCGACTTTGATGACACTGAATTGGGATGATCTTTTATGGTGTATAAAGAATTGGAAAAGAACCAATTAAATACTAGAAGATGATAAAGATAACTACGAAGAAGGAACATTCTGACAGCTCTATCTCTGGGAACTAAGATTATCCTGTCGACCTATCAATTGCTTTGAATAAGAATGTAAGAATGTTAAAAAAAAGAAGAACATGATTCGATTAAAAATGTGATGAGAATCATCATCTTGTTTTCCCCAGCCATTGGAGTCAGATATATGAATCATCATCACAAGTTTAGATAAATTTTGATGGTAACTACTAAACCTAACAGAACCCTCAAGTGTTTTTATGTTTTGAGAAATGGGATGAGAATACAAATTAGAAAAAGAAGTTGAATTTCAGTCGAATTTAAGAGTATTAGGGATGAGTATATTTACAAACAGACTAGGATATGTATGACTCCACTTTGAGTTGCATTACTAAAAGGAAATTAGGCTCTTCTCTAATTTCCCAACGCAGCTTGTATGATACTATGATAATTCACACTTCTGTTGATGATATCAGTCCTTTCCCTATCACCAATACCAGAAATATCATTCTCTGCTTAGTGATTGAATGAGAAAATTAGTGATTTATGATGGTAAAAAGTGAAACGCTCGTCCCAACGCTCCGTCAATTCGCTCTAAAGACCAACACGAAGGAAAATTAGTGATTTAAGCCACTAGAGATTAAGGATAGTTTGGTACGATACACGAAACTTCTATTAATACGAGATTTTAGGAAAGGATTTATTATACTCAATTTTTTTTTGTTTTGTAAAAGATTATTTTCAAAATTCGAATTCGTGACAGGTCATGTCACTAGGGCTGTAAATGAACCAAACGTTCGTGAACAAGCTTGGTGTTCAGCTTGATAAGAGCTTGTTTATGTTCGTTCAA
>JBBUKS010005569.1:0-32928 GCA_038050645.1 Hedychium gardnerianum | reverse complement strand
ACGATCCATGAAACTTTCTCATAGCGGGTCAATTCAGTATACATTCTCTAATGTATACTCATGTGTCAACTCGATATTCCATATCCATGACTTGTGAGATCAAGTCATCCAGTTAAAATACATGCTAGTCTCAGTGCTTTAACATCGTCCCTGAATATTAATGCTTGTCTAAGAATGATTAAGAGTAATATTCTCTATATCATCTCACTATCGATTCAAATAATCGATATGATATAGATTAGAACTAACTATCAAAGAAAATTATTATACTTAGTTATTTGACACTAATATAAAGTAAGTATAATAATAAAAAATCATACATTTATTATTAATATAATATGATACAAAAAAATTAGTCAATTATCACATAATTAACTCTAAGACTTCTACTAACTATAGAAACTATCGAACCGACGATTTTAAATCATCGAACCGTCAATTTTAAATCATGATCAAATCTAACTTCGCCTACCGTTGATCAACTTCCTTCGAAGACTTCGTCAACTCAGGCGATAGTTTATCAGTGGCCGGTCTACTGACGGTCTAGGAACAATTTTTAAACTTATAAAATAAAAGAATATTCTTCATGACGATCTCAGAAAGTTAATAGTGAATTTTTATATCCAAAATGAATTGTCTGAAGCTATAAAGGATTTTGCATGCCAAAATATTCATTTTAAACTCAAAAAGAATTATTGAATTAGAATATTCTTTGAGAGACTTGTACGTACGAGCCTCTGATATAATTTTATTCAATTGTGGCATATAATTTTATTCAAGATAGTTGCTTCTCAACCCATTTCAACTCAAAAGGTAACTTTTTGTATTTAATTTGCTTTTGCAGAATCAATGATATACTTTTATCTATTCAAAATAATTAAATTTGGATATTTACAAAAGGTTTAGAACGTTTTGAATTCTAGTTTCCCAAAATAGAAATATTTAATTAAATTAAGAATAAGTGGTGGAATTCAGAATAAGTGGAACTTAAATGTGCACAAAAGGCAAAACTTTTTGTTTTTGTTTTAAATTCTTGATGGTCATTGGTGAGTGATACCAAAACTCCTTGAATTGATACATATTACATGCGTTTTTTAAAAAGTAAAAAAAAAAAAACTCTTCAATAAAATAATGACAAGAAAAAGAAAAAATATGAATATAATATTAGTAATATATTATAAAATAAATATTTTAAACAAATGTCAAATTTTAATAAAATATAAATGATTCATAAACTATGTGAGAAGAAGTTATTAATTGCGATCAGATCGGTTTCTTCTTGGTTGGGTCGAAAAATATCTTATGAGTCTTATTCCTAAGTAAATCATAGAGATATTTATTTTAACATAGTGACTTTTGTATGAAAAAATTAGATATTCAACAATAAAAATTAATTTTATAATTTATTGTGGTAAAAGGCGAAACGCTCGCTCCCAGCGCCCCCGCCAATCCATCCTAGGACCAACACGGAGGAGGTAAATCACGGGGACTAGTCTAGCTAGCCCGAACAGTGACCAGTGCATGAGAGAGAGCAGAAACCTGACTACTAGCCAGGATTTGAACCTCAGACCTCATTGTGGCAACATCTCGTGCACTAGCCACTAATCCATTCCGTGGGGACTAATTTTATAATCTATTAACTATGTGAGGGAGGATAAATAAGAATTATCATTGCACTAGCAATTACTTAGGCCACAAACTTCAGTATATTAATCCAAAATCGAATCGAAGAACAAACAAAAAGATATAAAAAAAAAAATGCAAACACTGGTTTCTCTTTCATTTATCTATACTATATGCATTCATAAAGTAGTATGAGTTCTAGTCCACTGGATGTTCTTACTCTTCTTGGCCACTGGACTTGAATTATCGCCGAAGATCTCATTCACCTTTTTCGCCTCCACTTGGCTTCCAGTTCGGCTTCTTCTCTTCTTCTTCCTCTTCGACAGCAGCGAGGATGAAGGCTTCCTTGGCGCCGGAGGACACCGAAGAGGCAGCGGAATTCTATGCCTCGGAGAAGTCGGCGTGCTGTAACCATCCCGAGTATTCTCGTCGCCGCCGCAGTCGTTACCGGCAGCAACGCTTTGCTTTTCTTTAACCTCGGGATCTAACTCTGGTCCCGCTGCTACATTTAGCAGCTCCACAAGCACCTCCTCTTTGTTTGTATACTCTTCGATTTCTCCTCTTGGATCCATTGATTTGCTCTTCTCCTGGAAGCTGCTATAGGATTTAAGATTGGCTGCTTCACAGTTGGAACTTTAGAAGGCAAAAGCTAGGATTAAAAAAGCTCAATGGAGACTCAGTTGCATCATTGCAGCTCATGCCTTCCTCCCCCTTCCATCATCATTATGCTTCCAGCTCAAGTTATCATCATCTCTGGCAGCTGTGAGTAGAAGAATGCTTTTAGAATTGTTTAATTTACTCTCTGCATAGTTTTCTGTTCGATTAAGGAATGCAAGACACAATCATGAGTGGAGCATTCTTGCGAGATTAAGTTTCAGCATCGAGGTCTCTACTTGGACTATTGGTGGCATCAATCTAAAAACAGAATCAATCCGGCAAGATATCTTTGCTTAGGGATTTAAAAGTGCAGTAATAGTTGATAAATTCCATGTCTAATTCGTGACCAGAATACATGGACCAATTGGTCGTAGTGCTCGAATAAAGAATGAATCTGATTGATCAAAAGAACATATATATCCTATACATGGATCATGAATCCCCTCCCGATTTTGTATTTACAATTACACATACGATCTCCATATACGTCCTTCCAAGGAGATAACTACGATGGAAATATCATCATGATACCGTCGTCGATCGCCTTGTGGAATTTCAAGCAACTCATGGAAGTCCATACCTGGAAGGGAAAAAAAAACAAAACAGAGAGACTGGTTTGAGCAAACTAATGTGAGTGAACATAAAGCATTGAAATTGTCAATAATGTCTTTACCAGCTTCCTTAGCAGCTCGGCAGAGAACCTCTTCGACAAGGTGTTGAGCGGGATCGCCATCAGGTGTCGTTGCGAGGAAGACCTCGACTCGAGCAACAGCCTCTTCATTGGTGAAATACTGGTGAAGTCCATCAGAAGACAGTATCAGAAACTTGTCCTTGGGGTCGAGCTTGTGGTGATACAGAAATGGCATGCAGGTGATGTATGGCGATGTTCCGACGTAGTTGATTCTGAACATCTCTAGAAGGGCATCGTTCCATTTTGGCTGAGAAGAGGGATGAAAGTATCAAAGCATGAATAAGAGGAAATTGCCGAAGCGTTGAGTTCAGGAATACAACGCCGAGAATTGAAGCAGTTACCTGTTTCAGGAAACCAGCACCAAAAGCTCTTGTGACCTTCAGTGAGCCCTTCACTCGGTGGTTGGAGATTGCAGACGCATCGTCGGAATGTTCGTCCTTAATTCTTTGAACTTCCTGAATGTGTGCCAAGATATATAACATAAAAAATTTGTTCTTCTTTGTACGTAGCATTACGATTTAAATGGTCAGCATCAGGTTTTTTTACCTTTGCAACTGAAGTGGTATGATCTGAAGTAAGCTGCAAAGCTGATAAACTTGGCATTTGATGGGATGATGGAAAGGCATCACTGCTAACATCGTGATCGAATAGAGCTTCTTCGTTGATGCTTTCGAGATCTTGTCCTGCCTTGGCTTGTTCAGCCTTCCGTGCTAAAATGGCGCGGCTGTCGCCTACGTTCATCAGGTACACGTCGTCCCCATTCATCAGCATCACAAGCACGCAGGAGCCCATGAGGGCTAGCTCGGGATTCTCCGGCACCAACTTGTCGGCGATGTCCAAGAAGGACTCCTCTGTGCTCCTTAGAGCTCGGTAGAGAGCCTTCAGCACTCGCGAGTGGTGGACTGTGCTCGATCGCCTGTTTTCGTGTTTCAGTCTCTTGTCGAGCTCGGATCTTTCTCTCTCAAACTCGCGCTTCGATCGCCGACGGTGCTCCTCCCACTTCCACCCGGCGCCTCTCGTTTTGCTTCTGCTGCGACTGCCTCGATTGAGTTGGTCAGCAGGAGCAGGGGCGAGCAGATCGTTGATGCGGCCATGGCTAATTAGTGAGTTTTCTTTGTCCTCCGGAAGCAGTACCTTGAGTTCTCGATGTACAGCTGAATAGAGATTGGAGAGGAGGTAATCGGTGGCGTCGGGGCCATTGAAGCCGTCGTAAATGCCGACGAAGAGAGAATCATGGTCGTCTGAGACGACGACGTGGACGCGATCCTCTCCTGCTTTCCCCTGCGCCCACTGGGGATTGCAGTCCGAGGATTTCTGGGAATCCGACTCGACGTTGCCGACCAAAGCGGAATCTTTGAGCCCCTTCACTGGCGTGACGTTCGATTTGCTTGTAGAGATGACCTTGCTGAGCAGGCGGAAGATCGAGCGCGCCGACCGACCCGGTGAATGGGTTCGCCAGAGATGGCCGGAAAAGGATGAGGGCTTCTGGAGCGGGGCAGAGAAGAGGGATGCCCGGTGGTCGAGCGGCCCTGACAAGAAGCCCCTCTCTAGGGGGCCAGAAGCGAACCCTTTATCTGCGGAGGAAGAAAAGCGCGGGACGGGGTGGAGGGCGACGAAGGAGAAGGAAGTGGAGCTCTCGAAGGCGGAAGCCGCGGTAGATCCGGCGGCGTCCAGGAGGGCGGTCGACAGCGTGGTGGAGGCGTTGGCGCTCACAGCGACGCCGGAAATTGATCTGAAGGATGCGGATCCCTCGACGTCGGCGGCATCTGGCCGGACGTAGCGGAAGGAGTGGCCGAGTCCCTCGTCGCAGGGGTCCCAAGTGACAGTAGCGGCCCCGTGGCGGCGTGCACCGACGAAGCAACTCTGGGCGAGGCTGCCAAGCCCGTTGCCCATGGAGTGATCGAGATCGAAGTCGCAGAGGAAGGAACGGGAATCGCGCAGAGGGAGGAGGAAATTGAGAATTGTTAAAGGGAGGAGATGAAGAGATTTTTCAGAGTTGCGTTGACTTGTTTACGCGATTGGGGTAGTTGAAAAAATATATAAATTTTGGAATTGAAATCTCGGAAAAATCTCGGAAACTGCTCGATATATGCGTTGACTTTAAACAAAAGCAGCAGCACTCATTCTTGGCATAATTAAATTGATTAAGATTGAGAATAAGCATGAGACTAATCACACGGTCCAACTTGGCTGCTTCCACACTTCGTTGTTCGTGATAAAGCTGAAAGTCAAAGCGGTGAGGCCGATGAGATCGGGGTTGCGTGCCGGCGACGGCTGCTCCATCGTCAGACACCAACACGATTTTCGACGCATCAGAATTCGGCACGTCATTCATTCCCTTACCTCGTCACACGTGGAACTCTATATATGGACTCTATGGCTATTCGTGTCTGTACGTTCGATACGAATCAGAGACGCCGGCCTTCCTTCGACTTCTTGTCCGTAATAGTTGTGTTAATTGAACGTGGGTCATGATTCGCCTCTACTCGTCAAACATACCTGCAATAATTTCGATCGTTGACAATTTCAAAGGAAATGTAAGTTGACACGAATCATAATCAAAAGTCAGACAAAGCCTATGGTGTACTCGGAATTGAGTAATCGAGACGTTTTGCTAAGAGGCGGTTAGTAAGGGGAAAAAAAGTCAACACTCATACTTTTATCATGTATTTCTTTAAAGCAATCAGGTGAACGATTTTTTTAATACGATCTCACATATTTTTTTTAAAAGAGATAAATTATAAAAAGTATTATTTTACCGTAGTATTCTTTATATAAAGAAGGTAATCATTCATACAAGAATTAGTTATAATTACTTCATCAAATCACGACATTTGGAAACAAGGTAAAACTAATACTTTAAGTGAGTAATTTTAAAAAATTAGAGATATTGAAGCACTGCAATGTAGTTGATAGACAAGAATATTTTACAAGTCAAAATACTTTAAAACTAGTCAAAATACTAGTATTTTATAGACAAGAATGTCATGTTTTAAAAAATATACTAGTCAAAATACTAAAGTATGTTGGGCAATTATAAAAAAGAAACAAGTAAATTTCATCCTTTAAAAATAAATAAAAACTTATGATTGTCATTTAAAATTCTCAGATTAGGTAGGTTATTAAAACAATTTGCCTATTAAAATATTTTCAAAGAAGGTACATGTGCAGTTGTATTTACTTAAGAAAAATAACATGATTGATAGATCCAAGTTTAATTAGTCACATCATTCACGCATGAATCATAGCTTAAAGTATTTTAATACCAATGAAAAACGAGTCTTAAAATATTGATCATTTGGATGGACCTCCATTAATACTTTTTGATTTACCCTGATGGCGGGTGGAAACTTTCGTAGGGCCGAATCGATCATTCCAGATTCAACGTTACCTGATCTGATTAATCATTTTTTAAAAAATATTTTAATAATCAAATTTGAACATAAATAACAATATACAGTAAAGTTCATCTAGATTCAATTAGATTACCCAACTATATATAAAATTGTCTTCAATCACCTTTAAAGTCAATCACGTGTTTTCTTCTAATAAGTTTGAACCTAATTTTTTAAGTTGTTTTTTAAAAATTAATTACAAAATATATATAAAAACAAACAATTTTTTTTATAAAAAAATGATATTTTTAAAATATTTAATATTAATATTTTTAGGCCCACGGGCCTTAACTTTCCGTGCTGTTCAAATCTCTCAGAATCTACTCACTAATATGTTTAGATTTGTCAAAATGATTCGACTAAATCAGTCGAATAGTCCCTCTATTACAAAAATAATAACATGGAAATGAGTTGAAATTCTCAAAAAATAAAAATATTTCTTACTAAAAGTAATTAAATTCTGAGCTTGTCAACGTCGATTTAAATTGGCTAGCAAACCAGCCTTGAAAAATGACGATAGGCATGACACGATGAAACAAGTAAAAACTGACCTACGAGGCGGTTTTGGATTTCCTTGTAGGATTATAAGAATGATGCAATGTATCGAAAGTAAAAGAACGAAGAAGCATATATAAACTCTCAGATGTTTTTTTTTAAATTGGATTTTCTTTTATATATATATATATTCATTATTGATACTTTTAAGTTCTAACAAAATGAATTAATAATTAATACACGAAATATTATTATCATGAAATTTGAGGATTAAATCTTGATTAATAATTAGGTTCCTGTTTTCTCTCGTATATTGATTATTATTTGAATTAATTAAATTGATTTTTATAATTAATTTTTTTCATATTAATTTTAAGATGAATTAATAAAAATATTGAAATGAATGTTTTTATTTTTTTTATCATAATTATTGATATTTTTAAATGCGGGGCACATGCAATGCTTATAGAATTTAACAATTATTTTGTCAGAAGATGTGGGCATTATTTTAAAAAACTAAAATAATAAAGGGATTGACAGCGATGTGGGCATTATTTTGTTTTGTTTTGTTTGCCAATTAACAATAATAAAGGGAGTTCTTTAGAAATCAAATATCAGGGCATTTCATATTTTTAGTGTGGTTTGTAAAATTATTTTTTTTATAAAAAAAACTCAAATTATCATGAATATGAAGTTTGAGATTTTTAATTTAAGAGTTGTAGTGAATATATATATATATATATATATATTTGGAGATAGAATTCATAATTAATATATTTAATTATTATTTTTTATTAAAAAGAAAATAATAAATTTTTATATTTTTAAGATGACATATTGAGATATTTATTTAGAGTTTTAATTATTAAAAATATCTTAATAAATTTTGATCTTTTTAATATAATATTAAAGTAACATATTAAAAAATAATAATTAATTAGGTCGGATAACGTCGGATTTAGAATGACCGATTCGATCCTACGAAAAAAATTTATTAGACACCAAAATAAATTAAAAAATATTAATAAAGATCCATCTAAATGACTCATCTAGTTAGATTCGTTTTTCATTAATGAAAAATTCTCATTTTATAAATTATAAAAAACGTTTATATATATATATATATATATTTTTTTTTTTGCCACAATAAAAAACGTTCATATAGAACTTTAATCACCGGTCATAAGACTAACATGCATATCTACTGTACGTGCAATCCAAATGACACCTGTAAAGCTGGACTGAGTTGACCTGCGTGTTTCAGTCGTAAAGGAGAATCCATAGTGTTATTAAATAAATAACTATTAAAATTAATATTTAGAAAGAGGTAAAATGAACGTCGGCGCATGCAGTTTGAAGTTAATTAGAAATGAAAAATGCTATTGATTTTTAAAATGTACGTAATAGTTCTGCAAATGTTATAACTTATGTTAAAAAATATATAATATATTATTTAAATTTAATTAATTTAACAAAAAAAATATTATCAATGATATAGACATTTTTTATGCAATCTTGTCGTATATTCACAAAACACCTTTCTCTATCCTTCATTAACACCGTTGGCTAGGGTTGCTGGGTCGGGGCCATTGTTTCCGCTCGAGCAGGCGACGAAGATGCCATGATGAAAGGAATTTGTTTCTCTCCATTGAAAGCGGAGATGCAACAAAAGAGAGAAAGGAATTTGTTTCTCTCCTATATTTATCCGCGGATGAATTTATAAATTCATACGGTTATTATTTTATCTCAAATAAAAAATAAAAAGGATTCGTGATGATAAAAAATAAAACATTCATTTTCAATATTCTCGTCAGTTTATTTTAGAATTAATATGAAAAAAATAAATCACATAGACTAATTTATTAATTCGGACAGTCATCAGTACATAAAAAAAAAAATAAGAACATGATTATTAATTAAGATTTAATGAGAGCTCATTCCCTTAGGACAGGATGCATGACCCATTCTTCGTGGTGAAATGAATATGAGCAAATCGAGGTTCAAATTCTAGTTCATAGTCAAATTTCTGTCTTTTCTCATGCACTGATCATTGTTCGGACTAGCTAGACTAATCCTCGTGATTTACCTCCTCCGTGTTGATCCTGGGACGAATTGACGGGGACGCTGGGACGAGCGTTTCACTTTTTTTGCCGCAATGAATATGAGCAAATTTATTCCGAAATAATAATTTAATAATTAAATTCTTTAATAAATAATTAAAAAATTTATTCAATTACAGTATATTAGAATTTTTTCTTCTAATAAAAAATAATCTAAGAATATTAATCATTTAGATGAATCTTTATTGATATTTTTTAATTTATATTATAATTAGTATAAATATTTTGTGAGATTAAATCATCACTTAGAGTTAATTGATTCGAAAAATTAATACCTGAATTATAAAAAAAATAAAAATATGAGATAATTTGTCCTCTCAGAATGGGCAATCATTGTTTGGATAACTCTCCATAATTTATCTTCCATCATATAATTTAAAAATAAATATAAAAAATTCATCATAAATTTTCTTTAATTTTTAAATTCACCCTCATGAATAAAGAGGACATAAAATACGCACATACACAGCCGGTCCGGTCCCAGTGACTCGGCTTGAATTATTTTTCAAAAGATATTTTTTTAAAAAAAAACGTGTTTCTTGAAAAATTAATGTGATAAAATCCTAAAAATTATTTATTTACTAATAATCAGCCATTTAGATCGTGTCAAGTCAGACAAAATTACGTAATATTTCCTTTTTTTGGTCGAAATAATAATTTGCATATTTGTTTTTTTTAAAAAAAAATTATTTACCTTTCGAAATGTAAAATGTATGTTTTTAAATCCAATAGGGACTATAAAAGGGCGACGGGGGGTGTCGAAGTCTTTTGCCTTCCTCCCCTCGTCTTCCTCGCGGGCAGCGGAGAGATCGGTTCTCTTTCTCCGTGATCCGCGTCCTCCAGCCGGAATCTTGACGAAAAAGGTATGCTTTGGGTGAGCTTCCAACCCTATTCTTCCATTGTATCTTGCGCTTTTCGTTCACCTTCTTTTTCCTGCTGGTTCTTGGTTCGGATCTACGAGAGTTATCGATCTTTTCCCTGGCGTGTCGTTTTGTATATGTATAATGGGTGGATCTTGATGTTAATAACGAAATCATGGAGCTTTAGAGCTGCTGTTACTGCTCTTACGAAGGATCCGGCGACTTAGGTTGTGATCTCTGTGCTTCTTCGGTCGCCAGGGGTTTGTGGCTTGGTAGGGTGCTTGTAATTTTATACGATAGTGAAATAGTATGGTACTTAGTCAATTGAACTCCAAAATTGGTCTTTTAGGGCAATGACCTTATTCGTGCCCTTTTTTCCGGTTGGCTTGTATTATTGGTGTTAATTTCTTAACTGGAAATGTATGTGATTAGATATTATAAAATCATACGTTTGATCTCTCCGTCGGTTGGCTAGATTTTCTTGAGTTATTTGTTTTTGTTTCTGTTTCTCCCGTTTTTCAGGCTTATCTCTGATACCATACATAATTTCTTTTTAAATTTACACAAACCAGTGAGTCTTTGTCACAAGCATGCTTGGTGTCATCTCAATTTTAGTAGAATATGCGAAGTCAAATTTGAGGGAGTTTAGATCTAGCTTCTCTTCTAAGAGAGTTAAGATTCATTAAAATGAGTACAGTAGCGATTGAAAGGAAGTAAATCGTCATCACTAACAATCTACCATTCATAGGAGCAGATGAATATTATTGGTGTAGAAAACTTGCCAAATTGTTGGATGAATGCTATGAACAGATACTGGCTTCTGGTTGATGAGTATAGACTACGCTTTAGTTCATTAGTGGGAAAATATAATTCCAAGCCAGTTAGAGAACTGCAATTTAATTGCCGACTTCATCTTTTACATCTCAAGTGTTTCTATGTTTTACTTTTCATATCCCTGTAGATTTGGCTTAATTTCGATCTATGGATCTTGCATCTGATCTACAGGGAAACAGAGTCATACACCATGAAAGCACTCATTCTTGTTGGAGGATTTGGCACCCGCCTACGGCCTCTGACACTCAGTTTTCCAAAGCCACTTGTTGATTTCGCTAACAAACCAATGATCCTTCATCAGGTATATGTCAATTTGGATCGCTTCTTTGTCATTTCTTACATAAATGAAGATATCAAGATGATGATATGGAGCCCTTTTGAGGATGACTAAGAATTAGATTTCATTTTTGCTTGTTTAGTTAATTTTTGTCCTATCATGGGCAAACATTTCTCCATCTTAATTTCCTTATTGGTTTACTTGGAAAACAATGTTTGCATTTTGATTTATTCTTCTATAGATAAAGGATTGAGCCTTGTAATTCTTGTAGATTCTGTAGCATTCTTGTGAAGTCTTGCATCATCATTATGAATCAAACATGAAAAGTCTGCTTGTTCTCCGTTTCAGTTGAACCAAATGTTTGTTAGGTGTTTTTGGACGTCGTATTGATTTTGTCACACTTATATTTGCAACACTTGCCAGATTGAAGCTCTGAAGGATGTTGGAGTTACCGAAGTCGTTTTGGCCATCAATTACCGACCAGAGGTAATTCTCTGCGCGCTGTTCTTTCATATTCAGTGAAAATTCTTGCCTTTTTCAGGATCTACACCCTCTCATCTTCGTCTTTTTTTTTAGGTTATGATTAGCTTTTTGGAGGACTTTGAGGACAAGCTTGGAATCAAAATCACTTGCTCCCAAGAGACTGAACCGCTTGGAACCGCTGGTCCACTAGCGTTAGCCAGAGACAAGTTAATAGATGGCTCTGGTGAGCCGTTCTTTGTCCTCAACAGCGATGTCATAAGCGAGTACCCCTTTGCCGAACTAATTCAGTTCCACAAATCGCATGGCGGCAAGGCAACAATAATGGTGACCAAGGTACAGTACTCCGTTGCTCATCATTATTCTCTACGCCAATAACTTGTCCTTTTTCTACTTAACAGGTTGATGAGCCATCCAAGTATGGTGTTGTTGTTATGGATGAAGGAAGTGGGAGGGTCGATAGATTTGTGGAGAAGCCAAAAGTATTTGTTGGAAACAAGATCAATGCTGGGATTTACTTGCTGGATCCATCAGTCTTGGACCTTATTGAGCTGAGACCAACCTCTATCGAGAAGGAAGTTTTCCCAAAAATTGCAGATGAGAAACAGCTCTATGCCATGGTACTGCCTGGTTTCTGGATGGACATCGGGCAGCCAAAGGACTACATCACAGGCCTACGGCTGTATCTTGACTCGCTGCGGAAGAAAGCATCGACAAAGTTAGCTGCTGGCTCCCATATTGTAGGAAATGTCCTGATTCATGAGAATGCTGTGATAGGCGAGGGATGCCTGATCGGGCCAGATGTTGCCATTGGTCCTGGCTGCGTGATTGAATCTGGTGTTCGGTTGTCAAGGTGCACGGTGATGCGAGGTGTTCGAATTAAGAAGCATGCATGCGTCTCCAGCAGCATCATTGGCTGGCATTCCACCGTGGGTCAATGGGCACGGATCGAAAACATGACCATCCTTGGCGAGGACGTGCATATTTCTGATGAGGTATATAGCAATGGAGGGGTTGTTCTCCCCCATAAAGAAATCAAATCAAGCATCCTGAAGCCTGAAATAGTCATGTGAGAAGTGAAACCTGCTTGTTGTTGTCCCAGCTGTTGACGTTGCATGTGTCTGCCTCTGCCTAGTTCTTTCAGTTTCCTGACTACGAGTGTGGTCCTTTGCAAGTGATATGACTGTAGATATAAGTTAATGCCGAGGGCAAAAGAAACTCGGGTATTTACATATAAAGCTTGTTAAATTTGTTTCTCCTGTCACAGCGTTTTGTGCTTTATTACAAGAAACTCGAGATTTTCATCATCCGTAAAAAGAATTTTTCTTTAAATCACTTTTCGTTTCTCTTTATCAGCCATATTGGTGGCAGAGACTTTGGCACGTATTAGCCCTTGTACTTGCTCCTTTCTGGATATCATTACAGTGTTAGCTGAGATTCATCAAGATAATCATTTTGAAAACTTAGATTGAGCATATATTTCTACTATGTCTGTGGTGGTAGATTCAGACGAATACTTGTGTATTAATCGGAATTTTGTAAATTTGAGTTTCGGGGCTAACAGCATTACGTAATACTGACCACCAGGGTGTTGCTGACACAGCCACAGAACATGGTAATCATTCGCAAGCATGATTACAAAGATAGGCAATGGTAATCATTTATTTGCCTTCAATCCTCAATAGATAGGCAATGGCAAAGTTCCCTTCTAAAATCACAGCTTACAAAGTTACTCATTTCGGGTTTTCACTTATCAGTTTGTACTACAATAAGACGATGACGATGGCAAGGCAGCAAGTATGATACCAGCTTCTGTACATGATTGTACCCTCCACCTAAAATGACCATCTTGAAGGAAAAGCAGCCATCACTAGAAAGTTTCAAGCCGGATCCTACATGCAAAGATTCAGACATTCAGTTGCATTATGTATTATCCCCAAATATTATAAACATTTTACATCCATGCATAATACAAGAACAAGCATAGTGAATCATTCTTTGTGAGTTCGACTAGAATTGTTCTTTTTAAGGGAATTCGAAGCATTTGAACCTACAATTGTTTATAAGAAAATAGACTGTGGAGGTATCAAAATATGAATATAGTGAAAGAAATTATTGATATGGAGTCATACTGTCTATTGGGGTCACGCCCTTCAGTTTTGAGCTGAAGGCGTGAGAATAAAAAATCACTTCCAGGAAAATAATCTTCACCTCAGTGATTATAGCTCGCTATAATTGCGCCACACTGCTCGAAACTCCTCACGGAATGTGTTGAGGCGTGCTTTCAGGTTGGGTGATCTGAAGCTTGCATGAAGTATTGTCGCTGCAAAAGCCATCCACTATGAGATTACATCACTTCTTAATCTTACAATAAAGTGTATGTGAACAAGTACCAAGCAGCCCAATGGCGAATGCCCAAAGTACTGTTAGGAGGTTGCAGGAGGTCAACCAGAGGACGCAACTAGCTGCAACAAAGGTTTGGTCATACTGCTATCACTGAAGGGTTTTGACATCCATATACCATAAAGATGAGTTTTTGAACTTACCAGCTGAGGATATCAGGACAAACACCCAACGAGGCTGACCACATATATGGATTGCTCTTTTTGTTGATGATCGTCCACCAATTACTGGCCTATGAATGCACATGCCACAAAATAATTGACTCCATAACAAATTTGTAATAATGTTCATAGAACATAAACTAGTGCTTACGCAATAGGGGGCCTCAACTTTGCAGCTAGATGGGGAGAAAACTGTCTGACAGCCCTTGTTACTTTCTCATTAAAAGTTACAGCAAAGCTGTGAAAACCACTCCATTAGAAAGTAACAGGACATTTACTTTTGAAGTTGCAAGATGGTGCTTGAAAATGAAGAAATAAAAGAAATGATATTTAGTTTACAGTTATGATAGGTTTTATTTCCACCATATAATTAAGGAACTATGTAAGAGGAAAAAAGAAACTCCAACAACACAGAAGAAAAACAGAAATAGAAACTCTAACAGTACATTCTAGGAAAATATTTTCTGAATTTTCTAAAGAAAATGACTTCTGTTCTTTTAAAAAAAATCATTTTCCTCAAAAAATACATATTTTTCAATTGACCAAAAGAAAAAAATTCAGTATTCAAAAATTCAGATGGAGCCTACATGGAAGATGTTTTATAAGACAAATTTGTAGCAAAACCATGATAAATATCATAACATATTTTTGATAGCTGAGCTTCCCATTATAAAACAATTATTCAAACCATCGCACAGATTGCTCTGAAAGATGTAAATCATTATTTTTACACTACTAAAAATTCAGCAGAAATCAATTTCCTGATCGCTTCAAAAGAAACGTAGTTCTCTAAGGAGGATTTATTGCATGATTACTAAAGTAGAGGCCAAACAGTGCAATGGTATGGTTCTCCACAGAAATCTGGATAACCAGGAGATCATTAAAAAAAACTGACTCCAGATTTATTGAGCCCTATTCACTACATATGCAAGAGCACAATGTTACAAGACCCTTTTGCCAATTAAATGGTAAGGTTCTGTGCAGCAATCTAGCTAACCAAGATCACTTTTTTTTTCTTTTTTTATAAAAAATTTACTCTTGATTTATCAACCTGTAGATACTAAATTGGCAAGAGTACAATTCTACAAACCCCTTTCGCACATAGGTTCAATCAATTCCTATATTTACTTCTAATACTGCTAGGTTATATAAGCATCATATACGGATTTTTCTCACTGAGACTTGTTAAGATATACGTACTGCACTAAAAGAGAAAGCAAAACCACTAATGATTTATCTATAAGTGAAGTCAACTAAAGCTCCAAATGCAAGGTTTAGTTCTTAAATTTTATTTCACTGTTTCATGAGAATAGAAGCTTTAGATATTAGGAACCAAAAAAAATGAAAAAAGAAATGTTGACATCCATAAGACCAACCTCTGTAACCATTATTTTGTGGCATAATGCAGGATCAAGTTACAATGAAGAGGAAACAATAGGACAAACTTTAGTCTATCAATATTAAGGAAGACCAATGCAAATTGTCCATAAGCAAGCTAGATCAGAGTCAATTAATCAAACATAAGTTCTATTTGACAAGCATCCAGAAACATGCATACTTGAATGGATTGTAACACTAAGGTCAAAACATCATTCATATTAGATCAGCAAGGTGACAAAAATATCATGTTGTAGGTCATTTCTTTGAATTTCCTCTCATTAGAGATAGTGGCCGAACAGTTAACAATGTGGAAGGTGTTTGATAAGAAATTTGCCTGCATTTCACTGGGATAAAAAGGAAAGGAAGTAGATCAGACGAAGAGATCAAATGTGCTTAAGGTGAAAGATGGAGAACTGGAGACAGAATTTCAGTTCCATAGGTACAAAAGAAAGCATTCATTTCAAAAATCCCACCATAAAAATAGGCCATATGCATTTTCATCTTTGTAACTCACAAGACAAAGAAACAACTAATCAATAGTATGCAAACCAAGATAGTAATAGATCCGCCAAAATAAAACAGGATAGAACATTTTATCAACTGGTGCAAAGGATTATGTGCTAATGATGCCTACTTTCTTAAGGAACCAATTTTTGTTCTACTGTATGAAAACATTGAGAATCAACTCCTCATAGTTCAGAAGCAACTTGACAATAGGCAGTCTTACCTATCGTTTAAAAATGCGTTGCTTAAACCTGTGAGAAAGGCTGCAACAACAGCAAGAGGCTTCAGAAGAAATCCCACAGCTGCAGTAAGAAGTTTAAAATAGGAGGCATTAGGTAGGCAAACTTGATACAACAAAGGAAGTTTAAGAATACAGTAACAGACATGGCCTAGCTGTTTTTCTTACCAAGAACAAAAAAGATCAGGATGAAGTAATTCGTTCTGTAGCTGCAATAAAAATTTTAAGAGAAAATTCAGATAATATCGTTCAACAATGCGGCATATTGATGAATCCGAAAGCGAACTTCGAACGCCATAGATTATCAGCGAGGAATGCCAACAAAAAAAAAAAGAAAAAAAAAAGGAACGTAACATGGAAAATAAAAAATTTATAAGCAATCCCAAAATCGTCGAACGAACCACAAACGACGAGCATTTACATCATTTATCGATCTTACTAGTAGAGATTGCACTTAAGTCGACTGCTCCATTTAGAGTAGGATCTGGGGACGGTGAATCGGGAGAAGAACTCCGAGATGGAGCGCGGGGGCGAGGACCACTCAACTTCACGCAGGGCGTTGAACAGATCCTCCGCGGTCACGCTTCCCCAATCCATACCTCTCTCTCGACCGGCCTCGCTCCCTGGATCGGAACCCTAGCGTAACTAAATTGGGGGAGAAAGGTTTTCAGAGGTCAAGGGAGACTCCAAGAAATCGATCGATGGCGTGGCAGCTTCGATTGCCTAACACGGAAGTATTACGTTTGTTGCCGTGAAGTAGTGGGAAGCCAATGGGCGAGGCCCGAATCGGCCCGGTCTGCCTGGCAGTTCTCGAATTGGTTGGCATGAACCAGATGCCGAGCCAGACCGGTCGATTCCGGTTGGGCTGTGCCGCTGGAACGGTTCAGTCCGTTGACGGACCTAGCTAGTCCAATAAATAGGACTCGTTCACTGCCTCGGAGTCCACCAAGTTTCCAAGAACGCAGAGAAGACGTAGGCAGAGTTACGGACGGCGACGGGAAGCGAGGAGGAAGGAAGCGTGCATGCGAGGTATGCAGCGGTTGCAACGAATCCTCCCGGGCATTGACCTACTGACCAATGACCTCAAGAAGCCCGACACTTCCGAGCAGGTCGGCATCTCTTCGCTCGCCCTCCTCAAGATGCTCAAGCACGGTATTGCCAATCGTCATCCCAACTTATACGTTACTTTTCTCTGGCGATTTTGAGCGCGGGATGAGATTAGGGTTTTCTTGGATGACGCTATGAAACAGCGAGATCCGGAGTACCTATGGAGGTGATGGGGCTGATGTTGGGGGAGTTCGTGGATGAATACACAATCCAGGTGATCGATGTCTTCGCGATGCCGCAGAGCGCGACCGGCGTTAGCGTGGAGGCCGTTGACACCGTATTTCAGACCACCATGCTCGATATGTTGAAGCGGACCGGAAGGTAATTCAATGCTCATCCCTCTCTTTCTTGATCTACATTTTGCAAGTACGATTGGAAGATTACCTATTGTATTATATTAAGAGATTTAATCCCTTTGGATCTGTTCCGTTTGGATGATTGTGAATATCTCTTCCTAGCTTTTTAATTATACCAGGATAACTATATTTAGAAGCTTCGACACATTCAACATGATAGAATGACAATGATGATTTATGCACCCACTACGCAGGAAAGTACAGTGGAGTTAGTTTTGTTAAATTCTTTATTTCTTTGTTTTTCTTCCATCGGTGCGTATGCAAGTTCTGTCTTTGGATCTTTGATCGTGTGTTCATCCTACCATTTTATACTCTGGTTTCTGAGAAAGTGAAGCCGAGTCAATTAATATTTTATTTCTTTGTACACAATGGCAAGAGAGATTCTATATTGTAGAAAAATATGTACATAGTATAAAATTGCTCATACACCACAGTTAAGCTCATAAGAAACTCGCATAAAACATACAACCTATAACATATATCTTAGATATTTTTCCTCATGGGCTATGTTAGTTTACTGAACTCCTAGTTTCTGGAACAATTATAGGCCTTTAGGACAAATCATAGTGGGTGAAGTACCTGAGCATTAGGAGTAGGCAGTCAAGGTTTTACTTTCAATAGCACAACAATGTCCTTTAGATATAAAGTAGTCATATCATATTATCATTCCTACCTCATGATTATTATCTATTTATTTATTTTATCTAGCAAGTTTATGTTTGATGTGTACTCTGGGATTCAGGAATGGACAGTGATTGATGGAATGCTGAGCCACATTTGAGGATGGGTAGTGACTGATCTCAGAACATAACTCTATTATTTTTGGTAATCTTTTATGAGTCGTTGAGCTAATATGTATCTTTAAACTCTCTTTTATTGCTGTGAGGGGCAAGCCCCAACGAGTTACTAGATTCAAACTATTTTATGTATATTTTAATTGGAAGGGAGAGCGAATAATGTCAGAGGAAACATGCTGTAGTAGTCTAGTATTGTTAATACCACATTTTCACCATCATGCTTATTTGTTTACTTATCTTTCAATTCTTAGGTGATTTTAATTATGTTTCTAATACAAACAAATTTTGTAATACTGAGAACCAAGAGATTGCAAGATAAAGAACTTTTTTTTTACAATTTAATTTGCACAGCTGTTGAAAATGGTTAACAGTTTGTTGGAGTTTCCATAACTTTGGATGGATGATCTTATCTTATGAGTCGTTGGTGTAGTATTTCAGAGTGGTTCCTGAAATTGTATTAGGGCAATGTGTCGTATTTGCTAATGCATACTAAATTAGCCAGCAATACATTCGATTATAGAGTTACTGGTAGTTACTCCAAGGCTTTGGTCTTGTTATCCAATCAGTTGTCAAGATGAACTTGGTTAGCATTCCGATCCAATCATTTCAAATCTTGATTAAATTGGATGAGCTGGACAAAGAGGAGGAAAAAAAGTTTTTGCAGTCCTTTTGTTTGTTACTGAGGGAAAAAATTTAGACATGCTAAGATGGGCAAAACAGTTGGGATAAAGTAAATTAATCTTTTACAATACTCAACTAACTCATTGCTTCTGATTTGAACTGAATAACAATGCTGCAATTTATGTTATAAAATGTACTGCTCCCACTTTTTTCCTCAATTCTCTTGGTAGGTAAACATCAACACACCCCACTTGGTTTTTGAAACACCATCAAGTTGCACTTAAAATGTGTATTCCTTAATATGTTAGTGTGAAATATAGCTCACAAATCTGTTTTATCGTCTATGCAATCTTGCCTTCCTCTTGGTTGTCAAACTTTAAACCTGCATTAATAAAATTTTAACTGCTTTTGTACTTGAGGATTTTTCATCAACATCATAACCCACACTACTTTAGAACAATCAAACAGGCGTGAAATGGTGGTTGGATGGTATCATTCTCATCCCGGATTTGGTTGCTGGCTTTCTGATGTTGACATGAATACGCAGCGGGTGAGTTATTTGTATCCCAACTCCTTTCTGTATGTGGCCTGTCTGTTATATTCTGTTTCTTCTGTCTCCATATGTTGCCTTTTACATGTAAGTGCAGTGACTTTGCATGCTCTTGTTTTTAGTGCCATTTCAATCTTAGTTTCGCGAACTAATCTGATGATTCTATAACTTTCAATTCCTTAGTAGGTAATTTGTCACATTCAAACTTTCTCTGCAGAGTTTTGAAGCCCTTAGTCCTAGGGCAATTGCTGTGGTTATAGATCCAGTCCAGAGCGTCAAGGGTAAGGTTGTTATTGATGCTTTTCGCTTGATCAACCCTGAAGCAATGGTGCTTGGCCAGGAAACTCGCCAAACGACATCAAATGTTGGGCATCTCAACAAACCCTCTAATGAGGTTTTGTTCTCATGTAGCACTATTTTATGTAGTGTGTATTAGCTTTCTTGTCAGGTGTAATTCACTCTTGATGCCAATTACCAGGCATTGAAGCATGGTTTAAACCTGCAATATTATTCCTTAGTTATAAACTATCGGAAGAATGAACTTGAGGAGAACATGTTGCTGAACATCCATAAAAAGAAATGGTCTGATGGGCTGATACTTCGGCCATTTGATACACATTCCGAAACTAATGAACGAACTGTTCAGGTTTGTTATAAGACCTTGTTCATCTCCTTGTATTTTCTGAAGTAGTTGCTTCAAACATATTGCTTCCTTTTGAAATTGCCTTTTGATGATATCTGCTGTCTTAAATGTAAGTGATGAGTGTCATATGATCAGGAAATGCTGGATTTAACCATTAAATATAACAAAGCAATTCGAGAGGAGGACGAGCTTCCACCAGAAAAGCTGTTTTTTGCCCGTGTTGGTAGGCTGGATGCAAAAAAGCACTTGGAAGAGCATGTCTCAAACTCGATGGCATCAAACATAGTCCAGATTTTGGGGACTATGTTGGACAGTGTTGTGTTTGACTCGTGAATCTTGCATATTACGATGCTTGTTCTTAGTGGAACTGGAAATCATTCACAAAACTACACTGCCCAAGTAAAGAAATGCAAACGCCATTGGTACTTGGAATTTGTTCCTTTAGCTTTTTTTGGGTTTCGACCCCACCATTTTTTTTTGGTTGACACGACTACCTGTTACCTGGCTCCTGGCCTGAAGTTGATTGGAAAATATTCGTATGAAGGGATGGTTTCTCGAAGATCTTTTTTCATAGCCATTAATATGACTGAAGACTCATATTTTAAAATTTAATCAAGCTGCACAGATATTAAAGTGCTATAATTAAAGTATCTTAATTTGATATGAAATTATAGATAAAATGAAGTATATTAATTTAAATGAATGTATCCAATCAAATTAAATGACACTATCCATTTAAATCTAATTGAATTAAAGGAATATATCTAGTTGCATTAAATATAAAAGGTATCTATTTAAATTAATATGGATATAATTACAAGATACATAGTAAAATTAAATAAAGGTGTCTATAATTTAATATGAATGCATATACAAATAGTAACGTAAATAAAATATATATTAAAAAAAATCTGCAGTGCCCTTGTCTACTAAGTTCGTCCTACTTACTATATATGTTACTATTTGTTGGATATTTCAGTTATTTGTTTTCACCAAAATTGCAAAGAGTTTTGACTGTGGCACATGAAGCCCTCCGACCAAGGGAACGAGAAGCATCTCCACCCACCATGGACCACCTCAACTCGCCGTGACACGAAGCATCCGACGCCACGCCATGCCGCGCTGCGAGTTCGTCTTGGCGATAAGGATAAGGGTAGAATTATTGAGGGGATGCTCGTCTTGTTTCTCATGTCCAAATGGTGGGTGGGTCAGAGGAGAACACTCGATCGTGGGAAGCATAATTCGCTTGTTGACTGAGATCGAAGCTTTCTTTGCCTTTGTCTCGTGCTGAGTAAGTTCGAGGATAAATATCGCCATCTTTTGAGCGCATCGTATCGAAGGTCACATCGACCTGGCCAAGTTGATGACCCAGAGAACTAACGCGCGACCTCTCAGCCGGCGTGTTCCCGTTGAAAAGAGACGGTCGTTACCGAGCAATATGGCCCAGTGGAGGCTTATCCGAAGACTAATTCCGGTGGGACAGCGATGGGAAAAGCCAACAAAAGGAGAGAGATGTGATCTGTCGCCCTTCTTTCTGTTGACTCTAACACACGTAAGTTAACCCGTACATGCACTGCAGGAGTAATTAAAGATGCAACAGCGAGCAGGTAGTAAATCAGAGTTTTCTATTAAAATTTGATGCGAGAAGATGAACTTGATGTGAATAAACGCCATTAAATTGTTACATGGCTCCTGCAGGAGTAATCGATCCTGATGGCGCTGTGTGATTAATTTGCTTTGTCATGTTAAGATTCGCTGTTGATTCTTTTGCTTTATCCTTGGACAAATAAAGCATGGATAGATTCATCTTTCATCTCGGCTCCATCACTGTTGTGACTTGTCTCTCGATCTCGACCACACGTACGGCGAGAAAAACAAATATAATCATTTTTATCAGTTTTTCCCTAATCACATTCTAATTTTCCTAATATGCCAAATTACACTATCCTATTTTAACACGCAAAGACGAGCCTTAATTAAGAGTTATTATTAAGATAAATCCATCTTTTTTAAAAAGGTGAGATTTGACTATGTATTATCTAAGATGATATCGGCTTGGTTTTTAAATCCTCTAGTCGAGCATTCTTTGGTCGTTCTTCAAATTGTTTAGAACATTTTAGAAAAGTATTTAACTGAATTCACATTTAAGATTCAAAGTGCGTGTGTTAACAATTTGTTTTTGAAATGAACGTATTTATTATTATGTGAATTTTTATATCAATCCCTTACTTTCAAAATTTACTGGTTGACTGATTTTAGATTGTTTAAAGCAATTTAGGTGGAGTTAGAACACAACATAAAGTTTCAACCGATACGAGCCACGAATTTATTTCAAAGAAATGAGCTTCAATAAGAATTGAAAACAATGGGCATTTTCCGGGCAAATCATCCATTTCGTTCTTTCTTTCTTTTTTTCGCCTGCAAATCTAGTTGGGTATCAAAAACTATGTCAAAAAATGTATCTTAAACAGAAACGGGAGGAGATCTCCAAAGATTTGTTGCGAATCCAAGAACGCGCGAGCGAGGCAGGGATATATGCCGCGCCACATGGAGTCGAATCGTCATCAAATTCCATTTGCCGCCGCCATTCCCATGCCTCCTCTCGCTTTATTGTCTCGTCCGCGCGCCATTCCTTCTCCTATTTATACCTCTCCTCGGGCGATCCCAAGATCACAACGAGGAGGTGGTTAGGACAGGATTGGAGTCCATGGAAGGAGGAAAGAAGCCGTCTTCCTCGATCGCCGACGAGCTCTTCCCTACCGGGAAGTATGCGCCTCCTCCCTCCACCTCGCCCGGCTACTTCAGCAGCGTCTTCCCTCCGGCGTCTTCGGTACGTCCAGGACTTTGATTTCGCCGTCGTTCCTCGTTCTGTGCGATTGAATCACCAAAAGGAGATTCTTTTTCCCCGCCTCTTAAACGGCGTTTGTAGGTTTTGGGCAAATCTCAGGGCAAGCCGTCAAAAACACAAACAGTGCGGAGAAAGGATGACAAATCTGTCTCGCCCAGTCGATCTGAAGAATCGGCCTACTTTGGCTCGTCCGTTCACTACGGTGGTCGGGATTTCTACGACAGCTCTGCATCCAACCAAACATCTGGAGCTCCAAAACCTGTAAGTGAGATTCTAAATTGCAATATAATTATAGGAGGTGGATGGTAAACTACCTTTCAAGTGGTTTCAGATTAAAGATTTCGATAAGGGAGAGAATTCCAATGATCCCAACGCTGCCAACAGAGGTGAATGGTGGCAAGGTATTGATGAAGTTAACTAGCATTCAAGAGACAACAATTCAGTTGTTTCTTTTGCTAAAAAACATAAAATATTGTCAGGTTCTCTGTACTATTGAATACACCAACGCGATGGCATGCTCTCCAATCAATATAGGAAAAGGTACTTGGAACTGTGGCTTCTTGGCATGACTATTAGTAACCTTTTCATTATTTTACAGCACGAGCAAGTGATTATGGTAGTTTGTTAATAGTTATGGTGACTGAATCCTTCAATCTTTTCCTTTGAAAATTCTGTTTAAGTAACTTATATCAACCAAGTCAAAAACCAATGTATGTTTAGGTGTACTTTTATTTATTTATAGGTTTGAACTGAGCATTTTATATAAGATCAGAGATAAATCAACACTTGAAAAATCACCTATGAAGCTACTCCTCTGTGTAAATGTTACAAGTACAGACGCATTCATAGCAAAATTGATATGATCAGTGATGCGGAATTTATTGTTTTCACTATCTTCATGTGACTTTGTATGGAAATATTTTGTAGTACGGCAGCAAAAGAACTGAAGTTATATACTGGAACATGCTTCAGACATAACATTTTGAATTCTTGTGGCATGATAACAGGTCTGTTGATGATCGCTGCTAGTTCATATGGTACTCAGCCAGTGTCAACTTATTCAAGCCATGGAGTCTTTTTATTTATTTATAGCAGATATAAAGGAACTCAGTTGAAAATAAGTGTATCTTGTAAGAGAAGTTGTTTAGGGTTTGTCTTCTGATTAGGTCTGTGCACTACTGTACTGCTTCTGGCCTTCGCCTCTAGCTTTTATTCTTGTGAGGTTGCGAGGTCGCTCATAAAATGTATCTCTGATGCAATAAGAAATCAAGCAGTTTGTTTTCTTCTTCATGATATAGTTGAAAGGTTGCGAGGAGTTTAATCGTCATGGTTAAAGACTAGACTAAAAAATAAGAGTAAATCATGAAATATTTTATGAAATCTGTAAGTGCAAATAGGTTGGTTGGTTGGTTGTTTTGTTTGGGCTCGGCACGTAGGCCGATCTGAGTCAGGACAGGTGATATTTCGACTGACACCTTCAAATGATTGAGACGCATCAGCATATGACCAAACAGTTCCACTTTCGGGAGTTTGTGATGGCAAAGCATGTTCTCCTGCCGCCTGCGCATTAACAACACAAATGCGCAGATGCTATTATGCTTGTCTGCTGCAGCCAAAAGCGGACGCTGAGTGTTTGCATGTGTTTCCATTTCTTTCTCAGGTGCGAATTGAGCTTTGCATTTAGATAAAAACTTAGAACACTTAATTTCACACTAGTCTCGTTTTCGTCCTGTAGAGAGCACACTCGAATAATTATGATGCCATGCGGGTGCTCGTAGGGTCCCTCCTGTCCGAAGCCTTTTGGAAAGAAAGGGGAATGGACCGGAGGATGGTGATTAGCATCGAGGAATTTCACAGCTCATCTTGCCTCCCATTTCTTATTAATTATGGTGAAAGTTTGAGCAGGAGGCCACGGCAAAAGGACGCAGCCAATAGAAACCTCTAATTGAATGCCACACAGAAGATCACAGGATGTTTGCTGTGGCTTGTCATTATGAACTTCACGAGGAATTTGCTCTCTGCGCATCGTTAAGAATGCCCACATTCATATCGTTCGATCGATCGATCGATCTTAGTGTCAGCCACGTTGTCTGCAGAGCCTCCACTGTGGAAAGCAAAAGGCAAATTTTTTTTTTTTATAGAGGAAGCAGAAAGCAGTCTGGTCAGCGAAGGGGAACGAGGAGACTTTTACGCCAAGGGAACATGAAAACGGAGCCGTCTGTAAAATATTCGCATGTCTAGTGAGTGAAAGATTGAAGGAGGGTTGGGGATCTGAGCAAAATTGAAGGAGGGTTTTGTTTGGTAAGATCCACAATTCTTGACGAGGAAGCAGCAGCGAGTGCGACAGCAGGCGCTACTGCTACTGCTACTGCTACTGCTACTACATTTGGAGGTGGGAGAGGAGAGAGGAAGAGGGAGGGAGGTGTTACTTTTCATTGGTTGGGGGTCAAGAATGGCAACGCGATGCTGCAGGTTATCCTTGTGCTGGTGGCCGGCTCACTTCAAGTCCTCCATGTTCGAGCCCGACGATATCGGTATACTTGCTTTTGGTGCCTATCAGCCGCCATTACTTGTGTTAGTTTGCGCGTGATGGCTTTGAACTTGGGACTGCAGAGAAGGAGGGTAGCCGCGACGGCGACGGCGTAAGTTTCACCGAGTTCAGCTTGGATGAGCTACGGGCCGCCACGGAGGGTTTCTCGCCGGACCACATCGTGTCGGAGCACGGCCAGAAGGCGCCCAATGTCGTGTACCTTGGCCGCTTCTTCCCCGGCGATCGCGACGTTGCCATCAAGCGCTTCAACAAGTTCGCTTGGCCTGACGCCCGTCAATTCCTCGTTCGCCTCGCCTCGCCTCCTCTTCCTTCCGCCTCGCCTATTAATTACTCAGGTGATCTCTGATTCTGGTTACGGTGGCGCAGGAAGAATCGAAGGCGGTGGGGAAGCTCCGGAGCGAGCGGCTGGCGAATCTCATCGGCTGTTGCTGCGAGGGCGACGAGAGGCTTCTGGTGGCCGAGTTCATGCCCCACCAGACTCTCGCCAAGCACCTCTTCCACTGTACCGCAGTTCTAACCCTTTTCTATTCTTTCGACGAGCAATATCCTAGTCAAATTCCTAAACTTGGAATCCAAAATGGCAGGGGATACCCACTCTTTGAGCTGGGCAATGAGGATAAGAGTGGCCTTGTACCTTGCCCAGGCACTCGAGTATTGCAGCACCAGAGGGCGAGCTTTGTACCATGATCTCAATGCTTACAGAGTTCTCTTTGACCAGGTGGTGCCATTATTTGTTCTACACTAGCTCCATCATTCCTTTCTGCATGCTTCCTCGATTAGTTCGACATTGTGGTTATTTGATGACTAACACACCGCATTTGGCAGAATGGCAATCCCAAATTATCGTGCTTTGGTCTGATGAAGAATAGCAGAGATGGGAAGAGCTACAGCACTAACTTGGCCTTCACACCGCCAGAGTACCTTAGAACGGGTATAGCTTGTTTTGATCCATGAAATTTCATGGAATTGGAATTCCAATTCCATTATTGCACTAGATTCTAATTAATTCTTCGGATCATTTCGGCAGGGAGAGTGATTCCGGAAAGTGTTGTGTACAGCTTTGGAACGCTTCTGCTTGACCTTCTCAGTGGGAAGCATATTCCTCCTAGCCATGTAAGTTCTTTCCATGTTCTTGCACATCTGAAACTTCAATACTTGCATTTCCATCATAAGAATTGTCTGTCTGATCTTGTTAAGTAATCTTCTTTTCTAACGGCAGGTTTCACAGTGACTCATCACTCATGGTTCCTGATATTCTTTTGATAATGCAATACATTGTTTCCATTCCTTCTTTCAACTTCTAAGACTTGAATTGATCTTTCCAGGCCCTCGACCTTATCCGCGGTAAGAATTTTCGCACACTGATGGACTCGTGTTTAGAGGGGCATTTCTCAAATGCTGATGGAGCTGAGTTGGTTCGATTGGCTTCTCGTTGTTTGCAATATGAACCTCGCGACAGGCCAATTATAAAATCACTTGTGACTTCTCTGGGATCTATTGAAAAGGATGCAGAGGTAGATATTACTACCTTATGTCAACCTTGTTTTTGTATATATTTTCTTCAATTTTGCTAATTAGCATAAGAGGATTTCACAGGTGCCATCATATACACTGATGGGCATTATGAATGGCTCTGCGAATACTAAGCAAACACTTAAGTTATCGCTCCTCGGTGAAGCTTGTGCAAGATTGGACTTGGCTGCCATACATGAAATACTGGAGAAGGTTGGATACAAGGACGACGAGGGGTTAGCCAATGATGTAAGGAGTCGATCCTTATTTTCTTTTCTGTTTGTACAGTCTTTTCTGCTATTGTTAACAGTTTGATGAATTTTCTTCTATTGTTAGTTATACCTTGCATTTTCTTGTAAATAGGTTTCTTATGTTTTAGGCATTCAGATTGCTAATCTGCTCATGAAGTTGGTTGCAAATGATAATCTCATCAAACTCGTTTTCCTAGTCATTTAGATTGTAATGATGCAAGAAAATGAAATTACAACTTTCTTGTTAGATTAATCAGTTACTTCCTCCATTTGACTGTAGAACTCATTGAATCATCACCTTTTCTTTCCTCTTGCAGTTGTCTTTCCAAGTCTGGACCAGCCAAATTCAGGAGACTTTGAACTCTAAGAAGCACGGCGACAATGCTTTCGTAGCTAAAGATTTTGCAACCGCAATTGAATGCTACACACAGGTCCTAGTCAATGAGCCTTACTGGAATACTTGTCTTGTTTCTGTTTTTAATCACTGGAAACTGTTTCTTGTAGTTTATCGACATGGGGACAATGATCTCACCGACTGTGTTGGCGCGTCGCTGTGTATCATACCTGATGAATGGCATGGTGCAGGAGGCTCTGGAAGATGCTATGCAAGCACAGGTAGTATTCCCAGATTGGCCTACTGCTTACCATCTCCAAGCCACTGCCCTCCTGAGTCTTGGAATGGATAGTGATGCCCATGACATGATCAAGACTGGCACTAGGCTAGAGAGCAAGAGGAGCAACAGAAACTGATGCAAAACTTTCCTCTGGTTTCTTTTGTCTCGCCCTGTATCTACAACTTATCTTTTGCTCGTTTTCTTATCACAATCAGGTGGTTTTATATCGCCTTGTTCGCTTGTCGATGATAGAATTTTCAGACATGAAGTGAGTTTCATTATCTTTGTAATATCTGCAAACAAAAACTGAGGTATATGTAACAGATATAACTGCAAAGGCAAAGTGATCAGATTTGGTTGGTTGGTTTGTTTGTTTATATTTCAGATCAATTTGAAACAAAAGAGTATTTGTTCACAATGCTTTTGTTTAAAGTACTTGAATATTTTGCCATGACTTTTAAATTCCTTGGCAACTATCATTTTTTTTTTTTGGATAATTTATATATTTAATTCTTCGAATCGATTAATTTTGAAAGTGATCGATTTGATCTCATTAAATTTTTTTCATCAGAATAAATCAAAAAATATTAATAAAAATTTATCTAAATTATTTATTGAGGTCTTCCATCATTGTCCTGGACCTTTCAACTATAAATTACTCATATTACAACTAAAAATCAACTAACAAATTATTAATTTTTTTTTTGATAAATTTTATTAATGGATATCCTAAAACTTCTCATTTATATTTGTTACGTTTTGAATGCAAGAAACCTTTTTTTTTTATTTTTTATTTATTTGCAAGAAAGAAGCAGTGTAGAAGGAAGGCGTCGTTCTCATCGACCCAAATCACCGAACAGACGACACCAGAAACAATCGATCGACGACATAAAAACCGCGTTGCGTTGGGTCGGCGGGCGGCATAGAACGCTGCCGCGAGCAAACCCTAGTTTACTTTTTCTCTCAGTCGTTTGCCCATCGATAACGCGTTCTCGTACCGATCCCGATCCGTCTGCCTGAGCTCGCTCGGTGATCGCCATCGGCGCGATGACGAGTCGTCGGGCGGGGATTAGCTGCAAGGTGTACCACGGGGATGCTTTCCTCGGAGACGCGGAAGCTTTTCCGACGACCAACAGTAGCGGCGGCAAGGCCCAACCCTTGCCCTTCCCCAGCGGCAACGAGATTCGCATCGATCACCTCTCGCCTCCCAGCGAGCGCTGCCCTCCCCTCTCCGTCCTCCAAACCATCAACCCTTTCTTCGTCCGCTGCAAGGTCCAAGCCAAGTCGGTCGCTGAACATCCACTCCATCACCTCTACCTCTCCTGCTTCAACGAATTTAGGGTGCGTGCGTGCGTGTTTTCCCTTCTCACTCGTTGTTTTTGTTTGCGCTCCCTCGAGCCGATGATTTAAACTCCCATTGCCTCCTTTTGCAGAGTGCCGTCGTGGTATGTGGTAACGAAGAGCTGCATCTGGTGGCAATGCCAAGCAAGGTGGAGAAGGTATCCTGCTTTTGGTGCTGTTCTGTTCAGGCCGGGTTATATGCATCCTGTTTGGGCATGCTCAACTTGCGGTGTCTTGCCATTGTATTTGATCTAGATGAGACGCTCATAGTTGCCAACACCATGAGGTCATTTGAGGATAGAATTGAGGCCCTCTCTCGAAAGATAGATGGTGAAAAAGATCCTATTAGGATTTCAGGAATGTCAGCTGAACTGAAGCGATATGTTGAGGACAAAGATCTCTTGAAGCAGTATATAGAGACGGATACAGTTACTGACAATCGGAGGTCCATTACTGCTCAGAATGAGGAAGTTCCATCAATACCTGCTGTTCAGGAGAGAATTACTCGGCCTGTCATACGAATGCCAGAAAGGAACATCGTCTTGACTCGGATCAATCCTGAGGTTTACTTCTGTGCATTTTCTTGTTTTATAATAGCTGGGTTGTTTCTTTGTTAGTAGCTTGTTGAATGTTTCACAGTGATTTATCAAACTTTTAGAACAATAAAACAATATTAGTGTGCCCCGTTTCTTGGAAGTTCTTTATTTTCCATACTGGTCTATAGTACTTCAGATCATTTTAATTAATGTCATGGGAGTGGATCGACCTTTTAACTGATACCATATTACTATTCACTTGCACATCCTAACCTCTAAGAATACCTACCTCATTACAGGTGGATAATAGCCAGTCTTACAATGTTTCTACCTCTATTCAGTATGATATATTTTCCCTAAAACAATTTCATTGATTGTGTTGATGTTTAACATTCTTTGTGTACTCTCTGATCCTTTTTGTTGATTGTCGGACATCATGGAGAAGTATATACCTTTTGAGTTGTGAATTATGAATGTTGAGTCAAAATTTCTTAGTATTTGTAGATACTATTAAGGGGAAGTAGGATGTCTCCCTCTAGCTTGATGTTTTTTTTTCTCTCTAGTCACATGTTTTTTTTCATTACTTACACATGTCATTTGATTTCTACATGTGCATTAGCATTGTAATTATCCAAAAGTCAACGTGGCCATTTTGTAACATAACTGATCAAATACTTCCTTCTACAGAACCGTGATACTAGTGTTTTTGTAAGGCTAAGGCCTGCATGGGAGGATCTAAGGAGCTACCTAACTGCAAAAGGACGACGAAGATTTGAAGTTTTTGTCTGTACAATGGCTGAAAGGGACTATGCTCTGGAGATCTGGAGGCTTCTTGATCCAGATTCCTATTTGATCAGTGCAAAACAACTTATGGATCGCATAGTATGCACAAAATCAGGCAAGAATCTCCTTGCAGATAAAGATAATGATGATGAATTCATATGTGATGATAGCATACAGAAACATATTTTCCATTCTTGTTTGTCAATCTCATACTTTGCTTGTCTTTGCATTTGCATTTAGCACATTTCTATATAGAAAGTTCTACTGCTAGATTTTGTTTTTCTGATTAATTCTCTTTCATGCAAACTTTTTCTTTAATCAATGATACAAAGCATAAAGTTGTTGTCCGATTTTAATGTCAACTAAAGATTAGAGTCTCAATTTGAAATTTAGTGCATGATGGGAATTTGGCCCGAAATTCAAATACTAATGCTGATTTACCCATGTAAATTCTGTGATTTTACACTATTCTCCAGCATTTAACTCAATCCATGTGCAGTTTGAGTATGTTATTCTCAACTCAATTGTCCTTATTCAAACAAATCTTGCATTTGTTTATATTTGCTAGGTTCGAAGAAATCATTGCAACATGTTTTCCAGGATAATGTGTGCCATCCTAGAATGGCTATGGTGATTGATGACCGATTGCAGGTTTGGGATGACAAGGATCAGCCTCGTGTTCATGTTGTCCCAGCATATACTCCATATTATGCTCCTCAAGCTGAGGTTTTTGCTTATATCTATCTTATTCTCTACGCTCAAAGCAGAATGTTCCCTAACTTATTTGCTAAAGTCAATGTGCAGTTGTTCCCTACACATGAAAAAATTTACATATTTACCACAAAATACTCTGTGCAGATGGCCAATGCAGTTCCGGTATTATGTGTTGCAAGAAATGTTGCATGTAATGTTCGAGGTGGCTTTTTCAAGTAAGCAAGCATGATGAATTTGCTTTCTTTCCTTTTAAATGCTACACAAAACATAGGATACCAATTTCAGATACTGGAAACTATTTAACCTTGCCATCATTTTTTTATGTTAATGACAGAGAATTTGATGAAAATCTTCTTCAGAAGATATTTGAACTGAATTATGAGAATGAGATAGTTGAGTTACCTGGTGCTCCTGATGTGAGCTACTATTTAATCTCTGAGGTATTTGTTTCTGAGTTTATTGTATTTTGCAGTAATAGATTGCGAGTTTTGCATACCTGATACTGGTTGTTGGATGGATTCTCAGGATGCCAATAACTCACAAAGCAACAATAGAGAAGCTCTGATAGTTGAGGGAATGACTGGTTTGGAAACAGAACATAGATTGAATCAACTGGTACCTTATCTATTCCCTAACTTTTTTGGCTTTACTATAGTCTGCTTTTTAGATAGGCTGTCACTTTTGTGTTATTTAATCTGCCAAATTTTATAGCCAATATTTTCATTCCACATTATAACATTTATAGTTAGGAAAATGTCCCTAGTTATCCTTATCCATGTTGTAGCTCCTTATTGATCTATAAGGTTTTACATCCCCCTCCCCATTATCTCGTAAATTATAAATTTAAACTTTTTTAAAAGCAGGACAACAACTTTTAATTATAAATCAAGTTCACAATTCATTCATGCACAATGATCCTCTAGAGAAAAACAAAAACGCCCACCTCAATTGAAGATCCTCCAATTTGGCACTTGTTTGCCATCATAGGACACTCTTAAACCATTGTGGATCTTAATCTACAAGCATAGGAACCAACACTAAGGCCTAAATTCAATTCCACTTGATCTACGAAACTCAGCAATAAGACTCCCAAACTTCCACATAGCACCAAGTGGAAACATTGGGGATATGTTATATGCCATGATTAATGCCATGCATGATGCCATGAATTATGCCATGATTTATGCCATGATTATGCCATGTTTGCAGGTAGATAATTTACCTATTTTGCATGTAGTAGATGAGACCATATAAATAAAAGAAATCCCTTATTTAATATTAAAGCTCCATCAATATGGTTCAAAATCAGAGTTTAATTTTTAAGCTTGAGTTGTTGGACTCTCTCCAAGCCCAATTTGAAAATTAGACACGTTCAAACTATTGAGATATGATCTCATGATTAATGGGTCGGCTTTAACTTGAAACATTTATTTGTTGGACTCACTCCAAGGTTAATGTGGATAGAGGTGAAGTTGGGTGATATGCATATGATGTATATATGTTAACGAATTAGCAACCCAACGTTTATGCAAATATCAATAAGTTGATAGCATAATGTGATAGTTATATATATTTGATATATAATT
>JBBUKS010005558.1:0-12665 GCA_038050645.1 Hedychium gardnerianum | reverse complement strand
AATGAGAAGCGGGCCTAAGAATGCTGGCCATTTGGATGAGCCTCCATTAGTGCTTCCCGATTTACCCTGGTGGCCGGTGGAAAACTTCCATGGGGCCGAGCCGGTCACCCCAGGTCCAACGTTATCCGACCTGGTTAATCATTTTTTTTATAATTAAGTTTGATACAGAATTAGTTGATCATGGACTAAGGTATTAAATGAGTGCATGATAACTTTATTTTTAGTAGAGCACACTCTAAATAAAAAATTCTTGTGGAACAAGTTTATTTGTGTTAGTAATAGTGTACACAATGCTTGGGTCACTATGTAAGGGTTAGCCAAAGGAGCTTGACATATGACTCTTCAGCCAAAGACTTGACTTTTGAGGAACAAGCTCTTCGCCCTTAAAGCTCTTTGACATATCCATGTGGTATCTTTTCATTGGCTTGACACTCACTTTGAGACCTATAAAATGGAAGCCCGAGACTATAGTGAAAAGGATTCTGGGAGACATAAAGGCTAGAATAATAATCAACTGTTCTGATCTCGAACCTGGGAGTCCATAAATTCTCATCTGAGGTTCATGATAGGAATGATAAGGAGATGTTCCTTGCATGGTGGATTAATAGAGGATGTGAGGAAGGTATAAACCTGATGATGAATAAGAGATCTTGAACTGTTGGAATGGGGGAGAGGTCTGTGCCAAAGGTGAGCTCAAAATGAGAGGAGGATGACTTGCCATAGAGGAGAGAAGATGTGAAATGACTACCCTACAGGCAATTTGAACAATTGAAGGAACTTACTATTAGGCTAAAGGCGAATTCAAACATATGGATCAACTAACTAGCTTGATCGACCTGATGTGACCAATAGGCCTGTTCAGACTGACCAATTAGAGATTGGTGTGAATTGACCAGCTGACCTATTAGACTAGTAGATCAATGACTGGCTCGACCAGTTTGACCTCTCTGACATGTCATACAGCTCGATCAATTCCCAAGAATCAAACACACCATAAAATAGCATGTCTTCATTGTAAAGAGAGATATTTCTCAGCTATTACTTTTGTATTTTTAATTTCTCTTAATTTCGACCAAATTCTTGAAAGTAATGACTAGTTAAGTTTATCCATACATAGATGTTTGATATGGAAATAATTATTGCCTTTCATTATTCTATTATCGAATAGATGTTGAAGTTTGCTACTTGTCAAAAAATTGCTACTGGCAGGTAAATGGAACTCCAGTGACCATTGGGGTCGGCAGCATCTTGTTTAAAGATGGTTTTTCATTCATGCTATCTTCAGCTTCTGCTAGATCCGTCTGGAGATCTCTTTTGTCTCATGGTGCTATTCCAATGGGAACTAATGCCTGGGAAAGACTTCGAGTTCTTCAAGGTCATGCACAACTCAACTATCTCTACAGACCATAAATGAATCCCTTTTTGTCTTTCAGATTTTATTATCTTCGTGTATATATGTATATTGTGTTCAATGTTTAAAAACTTGTTCTGGTGCCTAGTCTTTTCCAGAATTATATAATACAAGACCTACCATATTAAGAGCAAGTATATTGGATCCAGTGATCAGTAAAATGTGTGAAAACGTCGGGTCATAAGTAGATTGTGTATAATATAGGCAAAGAGAAACTAGCTTATTTCTTATTCTGTTATCCTCGGTTCAACATTAACTGCCGATACCGCCTCTGTATGCAGGGAGGCCAGCCCCCGGCAGGGAGCTCACTAAAGACTATAATGTATTAGAGGCAGGCTTATCAATGGCTGTTTCCGTAGACAAAGGTTTCTTACGCTAGATTTCGTTATATATGTTATGTATTCACAAAAGTATAATATTTCATGACAATCTTACATGATGTGTTTATCTTTTTTCAATATTTGAGGATGTTATAAAGGGCAAGAGACCATATCTAGGCTGATTACATATGATGGCGTCAAGCAACGACTATGGGGAATTCGACTGTCAGGCCAGGCAGAACCCGGAAGTTCAATCATGCAAGATGGAAATAAGGTACAACTATTCTACTTCGCCATTTCTTTCGAAATTCAATAGCTGGAAATGATGTTTTCAAGATGAGGAAATTACATGGCAAATTTTAAGTTTGATTTCATCAATAACTGCATAGAAACTCCTAGCCGAAATTTTCTGAGCAGGTTGGGGTGCTTACAAGCTACTCGATCGGCCGAAGAGATGGGGATCATGTCGGTCTCGCCTACGTCAAAAGACGCATCAATTCAGCCGAACTAGTCGTTGGGGATGTCAAAGGAACACTCATAGATACTTCTTTTTTGTCCTACTCCAAGTTGTGAGAAGGTAAATCTATTGCATCTCAACTTCCTGCAAAGCACATCTGAACATCTAGATGAACCAAAAAAAAATACTTCAAAAATCAATAGATGTTCAAATGATATCTGGCACATGAGAATTAGCATGCATCATGCACAATAATATTCAAATCCTGTGTTAAAAATATTAAAAAGATAAGGACACAGGAAAACAAATATAAAAGACGTATTTAGTTTTTAAA
Organism: Hedychium gardnerianum; assembly: GCA_038050645.1. Lineage (NCBI taxonomy): Eukaryota > Viridiplantae > Streptophyta > Magnoliopsida > Zingiberales > Zingiberaceae > Hedychium > Hedychium gardnerianum. The sequence continues at coordinate 10,143 of JBBUKS010005558.1, read as the reverse complement.
ATATTCAAAAACAGCACATATTTATCACAGTGCCTATTTCTTTTTCAAAATACCCTTTCACTCGAGCTAAAATGCGAAACCGTCTAAAGCGAAGCGACAATGTTCTTTGTTCATCTAAACGGAAATATTGAAGTGTCCCAAGAAGCCAAGTATCAATTCTATTATGAAGTACTTTGTCTTTGGACAACAGTGCTGTTCTTAAAAAGCCTATGTTCGTGTTAAATTAGTCTTATTATACTTTTATAGTACCTTGAGTTTATATGTGCCAACTTTTTCTCATATTTTGAGATTCGCTATGAAACACTTTATCAAAAAAAAAATTAATAAGAGATACGAGTTGGGTCGGTCTCCTTAGACAATAAGGAGGCATATTATATTTGAGTAGTTTGAAAATAATTGTGACATTAGGTTGTTTTTCAAAATCTATTTATGTTTTTGGATTTATTTTGATAGCAGATGAAAAATTTTCATGGTTAGATCGGTCATTTTTGATTAATCGGATAGTTATATATTCATGATATTTGAATTATTAAAAAAAAAAGAAAAAAAAAAAGCAAGCTAATCATGCCAAATACATAGCATTGCATCCCTAATAGTTTTATAAGCTTGCCTATGCCCTTTTATGTTTTTTTCTTAAACAGGAGTTGTAGGCCATCCATGACCCAACTTAGTTTTGGTTGGCTGGAGGGGGCTCAGCTCATAGTTTGAGCTAACTCGAATACAATATATATATATATATATATATATAATCACATATATTGTTTTTAAATATTATTTATTTATTTATTATATATATAAAAAGACTGAATCAAACTAAGGTATTGGTTAACTAGGCTTGTGCCCAGGTTAGGCTCTATACTCCTCTATCACGAGACATGTTAAGCATGACTCATGATGGTTAAGCATGTTATCTATATGGACCGACCAAGCTTGGTCCATTCTCGACCTTGGTCTATTTGTTTTGCCACTTCTATATAAAAGGCTTGAATTAACGTAAAATGAACATCATTATACTTTTAATAATTCCTCGAGTCTTCTAGGCTCTCTCTATATATAAAAGGAACTCTATTTATTCGGAAACACGGATGAAAAAAGAATGGATGATACAAAAATTGAGATATTTTTCTTGTTTACATGTACAAAAATAAGGGATGAACGAATTTCAAATTCATCAACTGATTATTTTTATTTTTATTTTTCATCCCTTGAAATCAGGGAGAAGCATGCTGACGAAAGCGAGCGAGAAGTATGTCATCTCAAAAACAATTTTGCCTTCTCCTTGGACTTTCGTCGGAGCACTCTGCCTACAGCACCGAGCAAGTTGCCCCATCCCAGAGTCGATCTGGTCATCACCACCACCTTTTCTGCTTCCCTCCTGCCCGGTAGCCTAGGTTGTGGCCATCGACCCCATGTCCGCTCCGTTGAGTATAAGAACAAGCCAAAACCACCTATCATTGTCATGCGCAAGTGGCCCATGTGGTACACTCGCATGTGTTGGAGTTTGGTGCCGGTGCTAATGTGATGGAAGTTGTCTCCTCTTTCGCCCACTACAAGCAGCATAGCGTCTCCATGCTCAACGATACTTGAACCGATTTTGTAGAGGAAGCGGTGGTGGTGCAAACGAGGCTGGTGGAGAAAGAGACGACGTCGACGAGGAGGAGGAGGAGGCGCGGGACTCGCGAGTGAGGTTGGCAAGGGTGAAGTCGTGGAGAGCAGCGTTGAAAATCTTGGGGTCGAGGATGAGCCCGATGGCACGGAGGCCGATGAAGAGCAAGAGGGATTTGGTGTGCTCGCTAGGCTGTGTGTGGTGAAAAGGGACAGATCTGGGGTGACGTTGTCGGCGTCCATGAGGAGGAGCAGGAAAAGGGCAGCGTCGAGCTTGCCGGTGTGAGCACAGGCAACAATGATAGTGGAATAATTCGTAGCCAACGTCATACAACGCATGAACTTGCGTCTTCCCTATTATTGTCACGAACTCAAGGCGAATCATCGTCTCTTTGCGGCCGTCATGAGTTCACGGTGTCATGACCGTGAGCTCGAGCTCGGAGTGAAAGGTCACGGGGCGTCGAAAGATTTCTTTCCTTCCATCTTTATTGTTTCCTTTCTTTTATCTATTTTCCTTCGTCTTTCTCATTCCTTCTCTTGACGATACTTTTTCATGATAGATTCCTTTCCCTTTTATATTTAGCATCTCATTATAGTAAAAAGACGAAACGCTCATCTCCAACACCCCCGTCAATCCGTCCTAAGATCAACACGGAGGAGATAAATCACGAGGGCTAGTCTAGCCAGCTCGAACAGTGACTAGTGCATAAGGAGGGGATTTGACCCCAAGACCTCATTGTGATAACACCTCATGTACTAGCCATCAGCTCATCCCGTGGAGACTATATTTAGCATCTCAGAGTAAACATAATATTAGTGTAATGGTGCTCATTAAACATAAATTAAAAATTTTTAAATTACCAAAAAAATATTAAAATTATTTAATGGTCTAAAGATAGACTCCAAGGCATTAATTAAAGCCAAAAGTGTTTTTAATATTGAAGAATTATATATATATATAAAAGTATATAAGGTAAATAATAATAAATAAGGCTATTTTCATTTTTGTCCTTATATATATTTTTTTGACACATAACCCCATCATCAAGAGTATTTTAGGAAGAAAAAAACATATTTGTAGCGTATTAAATGAAACATGTACCCCTAAGCCAGCTTTATGGCAATTTCCCATGATCATGTTGATGGACGGCTAGGATTGAGTAAACACAGTCATCGCCTCAGGCCTGTCTTTTACCACCGCTGCGCTGCCCTACTCCTTCATTATCACGAAGCCGACGAAAGGAAAACCGCAGCAGCCCAGCTTTAACCAAATCCGAGAACTCCGAACACTGATGAGCCAACAGCGAGCGAGGAAGCAGACTGACCTCCGGCGACCCAACACCGAACGACCATCAACTTCAAGCCCAGACGGCTTCACCATTTCTGTTTTCTTGCCTTGGCTCCAATTTCGTCTTCTTCGCAATCCCCTCTGAATCTAGGGTTTTTCGGTCCTTCGCGCCTTGTCGCATCCTTTGCCCTTTTCGAGGTTCGTTTCTGCTTGTTGCCTTCTAATCGGGCCTTCTTTCGCGCGGATGCTGGGTATGTGTGAGATTTGGCCATTTTGATGAACGTTCGTTAGAGATAAACCCTCCGTGTTTGTTCCTAGATGGTCTTTTTCTGCGGTTTAAGCTTCTGGAGGACCAATCTGTCTGTTAACAATGCTAATCTGGCAACCGTGATTGTTTTATGCTGACCGAGTTTGACTCTTCTCTTTGGGAGAATTATTGGGCAATAGTTCTTTTGATAGTCCAATTAACACTGGACGAGCCAATCAGGAATTGTATCCAAAGTTATAGAGGTTTGTCTCTTTATATATAATGGTATGCGCTGAGGATGGAGCAAGGTGAACCGGCATTGGTTCCACAGTGGTACAGATTTGCAAACGGGAGCACTTCCAACAATGTTGTGCGAGCTAGCTCTTCCAAACATTTTGGTATGATTTCTCTATGCTAATAGAAGGAGTTTTGCAGTTATCTTTCTTGTATTTTTTTTTTCTTTTTTATTTATGCCGACATGGTAATTCTTTTGCTTATACAACTCTTGATTGTTTTCTGTAGATGGAAATGACTTAGATTTTGGCATGAGAAATAGAACACTTGGCGATCAAGATCAAAACATAAGGAGTTTGAGCTCTAACAGTTCTGTGAGTCACAATAAAAGTAGCTTCGCTAAATCTCAGATATATAGTAGTTTTCGAAGGTCTCGCGATAGAAACCAAGATAAGGATTTTGACCTACGTGATAGTGAAAATAGGTCAGTTTTTGTTGATAATGGATTCAATTGTCGTGTTTCATCTCCTAAATCTGAAAAAGATGACTTAAGGAATTTCCAATCTACAATAGAAGGAAGGCAAGTCGAACCTTGGTCTAAAAGACTTGGAAATAGTGGAAATAATAGTGTTCCTCATGGGGGAGCTGCAATTAGCAGCATTGGCAATACAGCTTTTGAGAAAGATTTCCCAACCCTTCGAGCTGATGGGAGGCAAGGGTTTTCAGATGGAGGTGGTGTATCACCTCTCGGTGTTAGAACTTCTGTGCAGAGTCTTCCCATTTCTTCTCCTGTCATAATAGGAACTTCAGTCCTTGCAGAAGTACCAGTTAAAGTTGAAACTACTGGAACTGTGTCTTCACCTGTGCCACAAGCTGCTTCCATTGGTCAAGTATCTGCAGCTGGAAGCACTATGGCAGAGACTCTAGCTCAGGCACCACCCCAAGTCGATACTCTTCAGGTAATTTGTTGAGTATAATGCCTTATTTTTTGAAATTGAGTTCATTTAAAATGGTTTTTTGGTTAATTGTTTTGCAGTTATCTGTTGATACACAGAGGATTGAGGAGCTTACTCTTAAGAAATGCAAGCAACTAATACCAGTGACTCCTTCAATGCCTAAAGCTTCGGTAGGTGCAAAATTTATGTGTCTTACTTTGTTACATGTAGCTCATTATTAAACTTGCTAAAATGGAATCTCCTTTGAGATTAAATTCCTTGTTGACATTAGTTTAAATTTCTGGAGAATATTTAAGTAGAACATTTCCAAAGTTCGACGGAAACAGTCTCAGCAATTCAAAGTAGTCTGGTAGGGGAGCTTGATACGTGTTACATCAAGAATCATTTAATTGTCGATGTAATATCATGAAAGAACCATTTGTCAAGGTGTCATTATGGTATGCTGACACCTTTTGATACTCAAATTTAGGTGATATTGAACTCAATTTTGGTTCTGAACAGGCACAATGTTCAGAAGCCATCTAGTTAGTTTAATTATTTTTTCCACAACTACTGCCATGATATTTTAGAAATTATTAGGTTGATTGGTAAGTATTAAACATCTTCATTACCTCATGTTTTCTTCTATATATATATTTTTATTGTGCATTGATTTCTACCCTAATTTAAATTCCTTTCCTTTCCCATGCTTTTCTATTTGTCATCATGAGTTCAATAAAGAACCATATTTTTCTCATTTGCATCACTTGTTTGGATTAACTGGTAACTCTAGTGGCTTTAACTTAGAAGAGTCTTCCTATATGAATTACACATGTAGGTTCCAAAACCCAAATATGGCATTTTTGCAATTATTTGTAGTTTTAACTTATATAATTGAAAAACACATAGCATGAATTATTATAGGAGGTACTTAATCTTTGTTTTACACCTCTTTAAAGTTTGCGACCACTTTTTTTCATCCTAAGATTTTATCCCATTTACCATGGAGTATAAGATCAATTGTTGAAGTGTATTTTGTTGATGCTCTCATTTAGGAGTATTAAAACTTTTCCCCCTTCTTTCATGAGTGTTCTTGGCTCAAAACATAACAAGACAGGGAAGATTAGCGGAAAAAGATTTGATTAGGTCATATAATTAGCTCTCTCTCTTACTGTCACATAGTGGTACAAACTGCATTTTTTGTGGTTGAATAGAAACCTACTAAAAGTTGCTGTATAAGAATATGAATATGTTCTTTAGTATAATGTTCATGCATGATTATTATACTTGTATGTTTCCTCTTTCCCAAGTGATGCTGTTAATTACATCCTCAGTAGCAAGGAGGTGAAGTTGTGTAGTACCTTGATGGTTGGGATAAGTTGAAGTGATATATTGGAAGTGATCATGTTTGGTTTAATTTGGTTGTCCATGATGATTCTTCATTAATTTCACTGTCCAGTTATTTCTTTTTGGTGTTTTATTGGGTTGGATTTTTTTTAACCATTATAGATCCTTTTCTATTGATTTTACTATGACTCTTCTCTTCTTCTAGCTGACAATGAGAAACCTCGTCTATGATTTGAAGTGGTTGAGTTATTTGTGAAACAACATCTTACTTTTCTCTAAATTTACCATGAGTTTATAAATTCAGCTCCTCAATCTCTTTATGCATATTTTTTCTTTCTTTTTAGTAGACATGATATGGTACACAAACATTATAGTGTTCATAGTTTTTCTTTAAAATGTAGGGCTCAAGTATAGGGTCTATTTTAAATTTTCAAAAGTTTGTTTAAATTTTTGAATTTTTATATTTGTTTTGGTAAAATAGACCTGTCTTAGGAGAATTGGGCCTTTTTATAAAAGGGGTTTGGATCCTAGTGCAATTAGATTCTTCACTTTTAATAAAAATTCTGTTTTGATTCTTGATGTTTATCCCCCATGAGTGGCATCAATTTTGCTACCAAGGCTATGTAGATCTTGTTCCATTTTGGTGTTGTATCACAACTGCTTTAAATAACTATATCTACCTTTTTTTATTATTTAAAGTATCTTTTTGTATTGGTCACTGGAATTGATCAATTATCAAACCTTTACAAAAATCTGCAAAAGTGTCCTAATTATGATGGTTTATCTCCACCGAAACCTTCAACATGGGTGATGGGACAAGTAGCATATGTTGGCTTCTTAAATATGGAGTATAGCTAACTTGTTAAGGCTTGTGGAGTTCTGAGTTAGGAGGGGTTTCAGGGATATGGTTTGTGCAAAAAGTACACCAAGACAAAATAGTATACAAGCACATATACAAACGAAGCACCACCTTCTCAATAGTATACAAGTGAAACTGTAACGCACAATGCGGGGTATTGAAATTGTATCATTTCTAACAACATGATACAGTACCAAAATCCTATCATTGTCAAAACCAAAACACTGGCAGGGTTCAAAATTTTAAACTTTGAATCCAATGATCAAAATTTATTTCCTATGGATGGTTCAACTGGACAATTTATTTCTGTTGTAACTAGATCACTAGAGGATTTCAACGTCAAAACCAAATGGGCCAACATGCCTTTGGAAATATTTTCATAAAAAATAATTCTCATGTGCTTAATCACACTCCTAAAATTTCTATGTATGTGAATTTTAGTATTGTTTCCAGGATACAGGTTGTTACTTCTGACATGCATCTGTAGTATTATTACACATCAATATTCTATGAGCATCTATATTGTTACAATGGGCATGAAGATTTTTAAAAAAAAACATAGCAGAAGGATTGTGATGGAGCCACTACCTATCATATACTGATTTAGATGAGTTTGCGGTTGTATATATTGCCCATATTAACATTGAAAAATCATTCACAGCATAATTGTGAAACAATGAATTTATATCTATTAGATAATATATCAATCTTGATAAGAAATAATTAAAAAAATTCTCTCACTTAGCAATTAATGATCACTCTAAGCAATCTCCAATTCCATGTAAAATATTTTACATATAAATCTAAGTAACACACATAACATATACTTGTGCATGTTAACCAACTGATACGATCTATATGTATAAAATAATATGCATGTTAATCTTAGTCATATATAGATAGAATATACTTCGTTTTTATCTGTTTAGCAAAAATTGGATTCTGATTATTGCTTTAGAGTGCATAATCATTACATGGTATAATCCAGTACCTCACTTGATAAAGCATATGTGGTCACACTAGCAGCTTATTCAGAGATGTTAAAACAATGATGAATATTATCATTATATCAATCCTTTGTATTATTGATTACACGTGTTAGCAATGTTGTTGGTTTTCCATTACTAGAAATCAGCTTTTGGTTTCGATTTGTGGCGTTTCGTTGCTGTAGGTTTGGTATTTCTAATAAGCAAAAAAAAACTGCATTACGTAGGGTTACAATAAGTGTGTTTCTTTTTCTGCTTTCCAGTTTGTTATTACAGTTTTTATCCTGTGTTTTTTTTTTGAGCCATTTTTTGCTTTTCATTTGTACGCATTTGAACATTATCCTGTTTGTTTCCCTTTCAGAGTTCCAGCTTGATTGAAAAGGCAAAGTTGAAAGTTGCAAGAAAAGGAGAGTTTGGGCATCTTAATAAGACTGGCCAGCAGCCTCATGTGAACCTTACTGTCCGTCCACCAGCTAAATTTGATACTACAAAAACACCTGTACCTGGAAACTTTCAAGTTCTTTACCGAGAGAAGAACGAAATATCCCCCACTGCCAAAAATGGACTTGGTGTTAGCAAAATGAACTTTGGCCATGTTCCATCTGCTGCCGTTATTCCTTTGAAGAGCCCAACTGACCAAAGACTTAGAGTCGATAGCAGGAATGGTGTGTCGACACAGAACTCCTCTGGGGAGAGAAAGCCTCTTTTTCAAGCTCAGAATAGAACTGATTTTTTCAATTTACTGAGGAAGAAATCATTAACCTGCTCAAGTTCTATCCCAGAAGCATCTTCTGTTCTATCCCCATCTAGCTTGGTCATAGCTGATATTGAAAACAAGAAAATCACATCCCCACTGGATGCTAGTCCTTGTTCAGACATTACTGTTGACCCAGAAGAAGAAGCCTTCTTGCAGTCACTTGGATGGGATAAAAATGCTGGCGAGGATGCTCTTACAGAGGAGGAGATCAATGCCTTTCTTAAGAAGGTAAAATTTACTCTTTTTCTATGCAAACGCTTTTATAATTTGTATTTTTTTAGTTGTTTAATACCCAAATGCACCTTGTTCTTGCCAGTATGACAAGCAAAGACCTTTTAAAAGTCATGTCATCGAATCCCAACAGGAATCCCAACCAGAACGCGGTGGTGCAGATGCATGAAAATCGATACTCCATCCTACCTTGAAATATCTCCTACCCAGCTAGTTTTGAGGTGATTCCTCATTGATATTTGAAGGACTTGACAAATCATCGATCAAAGAGATGAATTTCAGTTTTTTCCCCCCTTGAAATGGATTGCAAAACCAGAATAAATTATAAATGCTTCCACTTTTTGGAGCTGTGGTATGATATATCTCAAAAAGTCTTACATAAGTATCTCTTTTTCTCCAAATGATAAAATGGGATAAATAAACAAGTTCACGAACTAGTGATATTATATAGGGATGGAGATTCCTTCTTTCCATTATGGTGAATCTAACATTTTTTTTTTCATATAATTTTGCTCAATGTAGAAAAAGCAAATTGCATCTATATCGCCAGTTGATAGTGTTACTAGCATTAGCAGGATCGAATTTAGATATATAAATAAATTTAAATAATTATAAAATGAAAAAAACAATACAATTAATTTATTGTTATTTAATATAATTTATATTTAGTTGGATGATACGATTCAAACTGTCACCTTTAAAACTCAGATTTTGATATGGCTATGAAAGGTGGGTACAAAACTATATGAAAAGATTGGATGGTCGTTTAGATTGAGTTATCTATCGTGATCAAAAAACACAAATCTCAAGGCAATTGACCAGGCATACTATTGTCCACTGATTCGATCCCACAGTCAAGGCAAGGTTGTTTATTATTCTAAAAAACACATTCATGATAACTTATTAATGTTGATGACTAACAAATCAAATACAAGACGAGCACTAACAAATTTTTTCAAAAGAGTGAATCCACAAGAATACAGCATTGATACATAAACAGATTTACAGGTTACATTCCAAACATTACCACAAGTTTCTACTGAAACAAAGACAAAATACATACATCATAGCCATCTATAGATCGAAACAATATCGTCTGCACTCTTAAATAGCCAATCATGTTTCAGGAGTGACCCAATCTAAACACAATTTCAAATGTCCCAACTTGAAGACCAAATAACTATCACACATATTATGCAAGTCTACGACAAATTAACTAGGCGTGGGAACCTACGAGTGAAAGGAGAAAAGTACGGTAATGGCCTGATGTCTCTGAATGGATGGCATCGTGAAGGTGTTTCTTGTATTTTTTATGGTACTCGGCCTTTATGTATTGCATGTCAATTTCAGTCCTGGTGACTACAACCCGCACGAGTGCAGTGTCATTGGTACCTAAACCTTTCATTGCCTTGCGAAGCACCTGGAGAAAACACAAAATTCTAGATCAGCGTCACCGTTCAGTAAACAGGTATATCATGATGTCAAATACCAAAGACCGGTGATTCATCAAACTTCATTAGGTTGTTATATCATTAAATCAAAATACGTTTCAGGTCAGAGTAGTTCTACTCAACAAAACTGAGCGTAGAAATTCTAATTATTAGCATCGTCAAAAGATGATGTTATTGGTCAAAGGATATATACACCTGGTTCT